>APFE031468618.1:139632-240619 GCA_000404065.3 Pinus taeda | reverse complement strand
TTCAGCCAGAGGCAACCATTTGACCCATTGTGTCTATTTATCAGATACAAAGCAACGAAGATATCCTTCCAAACATTTGTTTACTATCTCAGTTGCCCATCAGATTGAGGATGATAAGATGAGCTATGAGCTAAACTGAAGTCCAAGACAAGAAAAATAATTCTGTTCCAAAAATTTTCCAGTGAAAATGGATCTCTGTCACTTACAATAATCTTTGGGTTTCCATGTAGCTTTTGAATTGTTTCCATAAATGCAGTAGAAACTGTACTGGCTTTAAATGGATGTGATAATGCACAAAAGTGTGCATACTTGGTAAGTCTGTCACTACCACCATGATGACACTCTTTCCCTCAGACTTGGGTAAACCTGTGATAAAATCCATTGAAACCTCCTCCCAACGTTGGCTTGTAATGGATAAAGGTTGTGATAGACCCGGTGTCTTAATTGTTCCAACTTTATTTTGTTGGCAAACCAAACATTCCACCACAAACTTTTGAATATCTGATTTAAGGCCATCCCAAAAAAATTCCTTCTTAACCCTGTGGTAAGTTTTTTTTAAAAATCCTGAGTGCCCTCTTAAGGGAGAAGTGTGCAATTCCATAAGAATCTTTTGTTTTAGCTGGGAATTCTTACAGAGGTATAGGCGATCTTTGTACCATAACGAATCATTTTTCCAGCTAAATGTATCAGACGTACTGGAATCTTGTTGTAACTTTCGAATAAGTGCCCACACTTCTTCGTCATTCTTCCATTCCTCCCTTGCTTCGTTAATCCAATCTGGTTGGATAATAGAAATGGCGCACAACAATGCTTCCACATCCTCATCCTTTCTTGAGAGTGCATCTGCCACCACATTTTGCTTCCCTTTTTTGTAGATGATTTCAAAGTCATAACCCAACATCTTTGTGACCCACTTTTGTTGCTCTTCAGAGGATAATCTTTGTTCTAAAAAGTATTTAAGGCTATCATGATCCGTTTTTACCTTGAAGTGTCTTCCCATTAGGTAGGGTCGCCATTTCTTAAGAGCATGGAGTATTGCCAACATTTCCTTATCATAAATAGCTTTGTGTAAAAACTTTCCCTTGATTGGACGAATTTCAAAAGCAATGGGTCTTTCATCTTGCATTAAAACAGCACCAATTCATTTCCTGAAGCATCACATTCCACAATAAAGGTTTTTGTGAAGTCCGGTGTAGCTAAGACAGGTGCTTGGCACATTGCCTCTTTAAGATGTTTGAAGTCCTTTGTTGCTTCTGGAGTCCATGAAAATGCATCTTTCTTCAATAGTGTTGTTAGAGGTGCTGCTATTCTCCCATAATTCTTAACAAACTTGCGATAATACCCTGTCAAACCCGAGAAATCCTCGCAGATGCTTTATGGATGTGGGGATTCTCCATTCTTTAATGGATTTAATTTTTCTAGGGTCTACCTTAACTCCTTCATGAAATACAATATGACCTAGATATTCCACCTCTTGTACTCCAAAGAAACATTTGGATCTTTTTGCATATATTGTTTCTCCTCCAATAGTTGTAGCACCCTGTCAACATGTTCAACATGATCCTTCCAAGACTTGTTGTAGATTAGTATATCATCAAAAAATACTAACACAAATTTTATAAGGGTGGGTTTGAAAATGGAATTCATCAAACTTGAAATGTAGAAGGTGCATTGGTAAGGCCAAAAGGCATGACCAAAAATTCATAGTGACCCTCATGAGTTCTAAATGATGTTTTCAGAATGTCTTCATTCTTCATTATGATTTGATGATATCCTGAACGAAGATTCAACTTGGTGAAGTAAATTGATCCATGCAATTCATCCAATAATTTGTCAATGATAGGAATGGGGAACTTATCTTTAATAGTGAGCTTGTTGAGCTCCCTATAATCCGGACACATGCACCATGACACATCCTTCTTGTGCACCAATACTACTGGAGCAAAGAAAGAATTTTGGCTAGGTTGAATTATACCAGCCTCTAGCATTTCTGCAACCATACGTTCAATTTCACTCTTTTGGGAATAAGGATATCTATACGGCCTGATGTTTGGAGGAACACTTCCTGGAATCAAATGAATAGCATGATCATGATCACGAATAGGTGGGAGACCTTTGGGAGTCTCAAATACCTTGGAATTATTTTCCAAGACATTTTGGAGATCTAGAGAAATAGATGATTTCAATGTGGAAACATATAGCAAACATAATTGTGCAATTACACCTCGTTGTTCCTTTTTTAGAAGCTTTTTCATACCATTAGAGCTTATTATCATTCCCAGTTTCCCTACAACACCCCTTAATTCAACTTCCTTTCCTTCTGCATAAAATTTCATGAAAAGTTCTTGAAAGTTAAAAGCTATTGTACCCAAGGATTGTAGCCATGGACTCCTAGTACAACATCAACACCTCCCATTGGAATGGAAAGCATTGGGCTAGTCAATACATATTCTCCCATGGATAGCTTGACATTATGGCACTTTCGGAGCAATATATTGTTCCTCCATTTGAAACCACACTTGACACTCTGGTGCTGGATATAAGAAGCAATTCAATTCTGTGGCTACCTTACAATGAATAAAATTGTGGGTACTTCTGAATCAATCAACACTATTACATTTTTCTTCCTGACTTGTCCTTCTATCTTGATGGTTTGAGGAATGGTAATTCCCGCCAATGCATTACAAGATATGGTCGGATTCATTTCTTCTTCATCTAGGCTTTGTTCCTGGAGTATATCATCTTCTTTTGACCTTTCTTGCTCTTTTTCTTCTTCCTCTTCACAATCTATGTAGAATAATTTCTTCTCAGCACACTTATGACCTTTAGTGTATTTACTATCACAACTGTAACAAAGCCCTTTTGCTCTTTTTTCTTCCAATTTTTATGGAGTCAACCTTATAGGTTGTGGAAGACTAGGGGCAACAACACTTCCGTCTTGATAGTTGTGAGTGGTATGCTTCTTGGTTGCCATAATTTTGCTTTCCATTTTTCTTGCTAACCTGAATGCCTTCTCTAATGAATCAGGTTCCCAAAGGCGAACATCATGTTGGATATTATCCTTTAAAGACCCTATGAACAGATCAATCCTATGCTCCTCTGGAATATCTTTTACCCTTATGTTCAATTTTTGGAACTCCTCAATGTGCTCCATTATTGAACCCTTTTGTTTGAGACTTATCAATTGGCTAAAAAGGGTGTTGCTTTTTGTATCCTCATAATGTGCTATCAGTTCTTCTGTAAAAATTGACCAAGTGATAAATTGTTTACGAGAGAAAATCCATTGATACCCTACAAACTGATTTGGTTCCAAATATAAAGTTTCCATACATAGCTTTTGTGTGTTTTGCACATTATTGAGATCGAAAAATTGCTCCATCTGTAATATCCATGTTGCAGGATCCTTGCCATCAAACTTCCTCATATCGATTTTTGGAATATGGTGGGTCTTCAATCCAACATTAGAGTCTAGAATCATGATTAACATTTCTTTTGTTCTCATCATGAGTTTCCTTTACTACCCTTTCACCATTAGTGACCATTTCTTGTAGCAACTTATTCATATTTATCTTCAATTATTCCATGTCTGTCTTCAAATCTGTCTTCCAATCGTCCATCTTAGCTTCCATTCCATTCATCTTAGCTTCCACGCCCTTTATCTTAGATTCCATGCCATTTATCTTAGCTTCTATTAGCTTTTGTGAGACTAACATTTGTTGCACTTTGTCTTGTAATTTTGATATATCATGTAGCATTTCTTCCTCTTCTTCATGAGTCATGCTACTGCTTTCAGGTTGCTTACTAGGTGTTTGCATTTTCTTTCCTCGAGACATCAGTTACCAATAATAATGCTCTAGTATGCCTTTTGAATTCTTCAAAATAAATTTTCAAATCAAGCTTAAGCAAAATTTAAAAAAATCTACACACCCTTTTCCACTTTGTAGGAGCTCGATATTGCCTTTGATGTATCTATGTACTTTCGGATCATCCAGTTCTAAAATTGTGACTTGCAGTAGCCCTCTGTGTCCTCTTTCCAATGCCACCAATCTGATCCAAACTGGATTCTCCAAGGAAGAGTTATGTGAAATCTCCCACAGTAACCTGATTATAGACTAGTTCAGTAGAGCGAACTTGTATGACGTGCCACGAGTCATTGTTTCGATTTTTGGCTTTGAAAAATATATACAAGAAACTATAGTCCGTCCTCTTTCTGTACCTTCTTATGAAATTTCAATCTGATGCTCAGAGAGAAAGTTATGACGATTTTCCCCAGGTCACCTATTTGGAATGTAATTCAGGAGTTTGCAAAAATACCAACTTCCTCAGATCATAACTCCGCAAATATAGCGCGAAAGCTCTGAAATTCAGACCCGAGGTTCAGCGCGATTTCTTCTCAAATGGATTTTTTTTAAGCTTCTGAAATGTCGCAGAAAATAAGTTATAGCGAAAATGCCACGATGACCTATTTGGAGCAGTGAAACCCTAGAATCCAAAGCTCTGATACCAAATGTTATGAAACCATCTCAAGAAAAGATAGATCGACACCTTAGAATTCAGCCTCTTCGAGGGGGCAACCTCCTTTACATTACATAAATGAACAATTCTTGGATGATTCAAATGACAAAACCTCCTTTCTATATATAGGAGTCTAAGGAGTCACAATATAACTCAGCCGACCTAACAATAATAATATAAAGCCACAACAATAACAATAGAGGGATTCTATGGGGCACAGTAATAACAATATGGGGATAATAGGGGCACAACAATATTAATAAAGGGTACAACTACAATAGTAATGGGGTAATCACTAGTATTATAGGGACCCAACAAGTGATGGCAAAGCTAACTGACCATTTCATTATCCTATTGTACAAGCTTATCTTTGAGCAAGATCTCCCTTGCATGTCCCAAGAAGAAATGGAGGCGATAATGAACATCGCAAATTCGTATGCCTCACCAGGTGTCGCCTCCATCAAAGTGTATGGTGGAGAGAAGCCTTTGAATGTTCTACCGAGGTATGCAACTGACAAGTTGGTCATGCAAGAGGTCTCATATCACCACTCCACAAGGTTGTCAACAAGACTACATAGGAAGAAGAAAGTGCCATGGCCCGTTCTTCCTTTGCGCATAAGATTGTACGAGATTAAGAGCTTGAATGATGCAGATGTCGAGGCTAAGGAGATAGTAGGATTCATGTTTGGCACCAAAGACTTTAATCTGTATGATCCTCACAGAATTTGCAAAGACCACTGTCTGAGAGTGTACTTTCCATGGATCCACGGGACATTTCATTGGGTAGAGGAAACCCTTGGAGGTACTATTATAATGCCTCCGAACTCAATGAACCGGTTAGTATAGAAACAACTTGGAAAGCGTCATTGCAGATAGAAGCAACACAGGAAACAACAACAACAATAGCAAGAGGCAGGTATCAAATGCAGGACAAGGGAAAGAGGAAGATTTATGAGGACCCATAGGCAGAGAAAAGCTGCAAGATGAAGGCAGATCATCTATTGGAGAAAGAAGCTTTGACAAAGGAAGCAAAGAGGGAGAAATGAACAAAGAGAGAAGAGAGAAGGAAGAAAGAAAAGCAGAGGTTGTAGGAAGAAGAACTGAAGCTACTGGAGACGAAGAAGAAGTTGAAGGAACAAGAAGAGTTGAGGAGGAGAGAAATAGAATAGAAGAAGAAGTGGGAAGAAGAACAAAGGCAAGGCACAATGATAGAGAAAACAATGCCCATACATGTTGATGAGTCAGAATAGCCAGTAACTGAGGAAGAGGGTGAGAAGATGTAGGATCGAGAGCTTGCTAAGTAGATTGGGCAATTGATTGAAGTGACAGACATGGAGTTGGATCAGGAGCCATAGAATGAAGACACTAACCTTATGCCATGAGCACCAAAGGCCATCTCTCAGTCTCCACCACCTCTAGTGTCAAAACTAGTCTTGAGCGAGCAAGGAGAAGTTGTTCTCCTTGATGATGATTTGGTTATGGATGTGTACAATCTAACATTTGACGAGTTGCAGAAGAGGATTTTACAGGCATGGAGGAAGCACTCTTCAGATGATCACATATCGTCTGCATTCATCAAGGAAAGAGTGATAGTGTCAGATGTTAAGAATAATCTAGCTTCCCTTGTCGATACCAACTTGGCCTATGCAGGAACAACAAGCTCGAATGTTAAGTTCTTATTAGCCTTGAATGAACAACTGGCAAAGAACTTGCAGGATGTCAAGCAAGAGGTAGAACAACTTCAATAGAAGAGCTCAATTTCCACAATCGGAGAGATGATGAAAGTGATACTTGATGAAGTATCAACACTTGATAATACCTTGCGAATCTCTATAACATATTTTTCATCGTGCATAAAGCAGTTGTCCATGTGCATGGATTACATTAGAGGAGAAAAGAGTTTGTTCAAACTCTCAAGAACATGCATGCTACCATCGCTTATGTACAAGAGTGGAAAATGCGGTACAAAGGGGCCCCGCTTCCATTAGAAAAGAAGATGAAGCCATGGACATAGATGAAGAAAGAAAAGGTTTCGATGTTGATCCAAAACAATGAGCATCTTGCCCCATTTATCAACAACATACAAGCCTCATATGCATGGTTCTACACTAGTTTGGATGTTATGGTGAGAATGCACAAGATCCCATCAACCGGTTCCCTCGTCGAGGCAGAACCAAGAACCATGTCCGACTATTCGATGAGTACATGGAGAAACTAATGCAATGTAGAAATTTTGAATAATATGACACTTATTCATAGAGATTATACTGATTATACACTAATTGTGGAATACATGCATAATACATAACCTCCTCTACGTTGATCATCAATTTAGCAGTATTAAGAAACATTCACATGCACACATTGAAGCATCAATCACACATATCAACACAGTATGTACCCGGGGAAAGCATAAAGCTGAAAACCCCCAACTATCTGTATATTATATTGATTGAGAACATGTAGCAATACATAGTACAATACTCCTCACAAGTACTCAGTATTATCTCCACCTATTACACACAAACTAGATCAAATCTGAATCAATCATTGGCTCAAATCTCCTCCACTACTTGCCTGCCTCCACTGCGCAATCCTGCATGAGAACACTGATGAATGAATGATCCAAATTCGTATTTCCCTTGGATATACCACAGAATCCTCATTGGCAATACTCAATCCATGCATGTGCAAATCTCATGCACAACTATAGTCACAACTAATAGCTGTCTTGCCCTTTCACTCACCTCTAACACTTGTCTCCACTGAACTATCCATGCACTGAGTTAACTGATGTATTCTTTAGTTGATTTATGAGTTGATAATTAGTGAATTAATTAATAATTAATTCACACCACTCATCATTAGTCTATTTGTTAGTTAGACTAAATACAACTGGTTCAACTAAGTCACACTGAACACAACTCCACCAAACTCAATCACTTGAGTTCTAACTGAAGTCCTTCATGCAATAGCTCAACTAACCCATAAGAAAAGCCTATTTCCTTCTGGCAGTTGCATGTGCCACATCCGTAGCTCGAACTGAAGTGTTGCAAGAGGATAAGATAATGTTTATAGTCTAAATATTATTAAGAGCTAATAATATTCGACTATTCTATTTTTAGACTGGCATTCTAAAAATAGACTCCGCCCATATGTCTAAAAATAGAGGTCCATCTATTTTTACCAACATGACCAATCATCCATAAATAGCATCCTGCAACTCATAGACCATGATCCATATGTCTAAAAATAGCCTGCGGGCCCACTTAGTGAAGGCGACTTCTTTTCACTAAGCTCCATCATCTTGTTGCATTTTCAACAGTTTCAAAAGAGGCATCCCAATAAAACGGATTTCATTTAATTTAAATATGAAGTCCATTGGTCATAAATGGCTAATGGGACTACCAAAAAGTACAAGAATGACTAAACACAGAGCATGAAAACTAGTAAAATAAACAAAATAGTACAAGAGGACTCCCAAAGTAAATATTGTGGAACCATAGAGAGTCGAGAATAATTAAATGGTTGAGGGTTAGAAGGGCATCGACAAAAAATATGAGTACCAACAAAGTTGTCAACCATCAGTTGTTCTAACATCCAAAGCCAAGAAAAATTGTGCACCAAGATTCCTGTTTTCAATAGTTGTATGTCACGAAGTCTATACTTCCGACTCACCTATTATTGGAGTTTTGCACATGATGCATATTGTATTTGGAACTCTTAGAGGTTGGACGTAAGTTGATGAGATTGGAGGTGCATTTAAGTGTTGCAAGAATACTCTTCATTGTGATATGTTTCCTTTCATTTGACAACACTATTTTTCTACTTGGTTTTACTCGAAAAAAGTAATTTTAGTAGTTACATTGCATTGAAGCAGGAGAGGTTGTAAATATTATTGGAGATTTCTATCTTGGATTGATGAAGTTCTTTGATTTTACACGCTCAACGCTATGTTAAGCTTTTTATATCAATGTGATGTATCAATTTGAGACAATGGAATATGATTCATTGGTGAACCATGGTTAGAAGAGGTACAAGGAGAAGTGGGGCAACAATTAAAGAGATAGAGGTGATAGCAAGGGGAAGAAATTAAAGGGATAGAGGTGGTATCAGAGGATATGTTTGGTTTTTATATTTATTAAACAAAAAAAAAGGAATGGCCAAGCTTCTTGTGATAACAACAATATTTCTTCTGCCCATTGCTAGAAGTGGAATGGGCCAACCCTTAATTTTGCCACTGTTGTTGTGTGTGTTCTTTGTGAAGAGGTAGAAGAGGGTGAAGAGAAGAAATGTATTCACGTAGGGGTATTTTTGTGATGTTTGATGATTGGTGAATAGACTTGGGGGATCCCTTATACATCTTGGCTTAGAATTTAAATCAATTTGAAGGCATATTCCCGCAAAGTGTTCTCAAATATCTCTAATTTTCTTTTGAAATGAGGAAATAAGTAAGAAATTAATTTTATAGAGAGTCTCTTCTAGGCCTTGTACCCTTAGTTTTATGGATAGTTGGTTCAATGAGTCAATGTATTGTTGCACAGATTGACTTGCTAGCTGTCAAAACTGCAACCATTGTGCTAACATGGAGTCCTTGTAACCAAGGGTATATAATTGCTTCAGAAAAAACTGCTTTGAAGTTGTTCCATCTCTAGATAGTTTGTTGACTTATGGTAGCCAACAACTTAAAATGGGATTTTGAGCATGTAAGTGCTTGGCTATCCAAGTGAACATCAAAAATCCTGATCTTTTTTAGATCTTGTTGGGTCTTGAAATATACTTCATTCTCCTGATCCATGTATCCTATTTGTTGCCATTGAATCATTTGTCAAAATGAGGTAAGATGATTTTTGTGTTCAACATGAAAGTGGATTGTTAGACTGGAATGGCTATAAATATATGTTAGAACATTGAAATCATGATTCATATCCTACATCAAATTTTCTTGGAATTTCTTTCATTTTTTTATCTCAAAACTCTACAACTAGGAGTTACACTAGGTCTCAATATAAAGTGAATAGCTAGACTAGTAACCATCATTCGAATTGTCTGTGAACACTAATAATTTTGTTCATAGTAGTTATTCTATAAATAAGAGAAGTCCATGTTTTCTTTCAACCAAATCATACGAATCAAGATTGCTTGTGTATATTGAATCCTATTTACTATAGATGTTCTTATTCATTGACAAAAATACAGTACTTCATACCCAACAATCAAATGCAATTCATACTATGTGGACTTCAACTCCATAGTGAACTCTTATGTCCACTCCAATACTATCCACTCGAATGAGAAATGCATCCTCAACATGAAGGCATTTCCTCTTCCATAAAAAAGATCTAAGAGCATGTTTTGTTTTCCCCCCACCATTATCTACATGATCTATAATTTCTGTAGCAGGATATACAAGAATATCTGGCTCTGTGCGTTGAAAATATTCCAGGCTGACATTTGATGGATTACCATAAAGAGAAACTAGTTGAATGCTAAGAATATTGAGCTTGTATATTGATGAGTTCATATCAGATTCTTCTGATCCAAGTTCCCATGGAATACCATCCTCAGGTAACATCATGGACACTAATTCGGGATCATTTTCTTGTGGAATAGAGGAATCTATGAACAGTTCATAATTCAGGCTAGAATCTGTCACATCTAAATCTCTTGAATCGGAAATATTCTCTAATTCAACAATACTTGCAATTTCTGTTGGTCTTGAGTCTCTCACAACATAATATGGTGAACTTGGTTAACCATATCCATTACTGACCTTGTCTTCTTCTGTATAATTGTCATCTCCACTTGAGTAGGATGGGCTACATAAAAACTTCTGTAAATAAGACTCTTCCTCCACATATGCAAGTCTTAGAAGTCTAATAATGGGAATGCCATTTGACAGCTTATCCATCTTTACGGAGTAGTCTGTAGACACCACCTTGGCTATCTTTTCTGAAAAGTTAATTGGATGAACTATGTTTGCAGTATATAGTTTTTCCCAATCCCTTGAGGACGCGGAAATACTTGAGTCATCTCCACTACTAATATAATTCCTTTCCTCTTTGTCATCCTTAATTTCAATGCCACCAATGTATTCATTGTTAATCTTATTGCAATCTTCATCTGCAACAATATCTTTTTCTCCATATCTATGAATATCATCCACATCCAGTCCTATGAAAACATTTTGGCCACATTGCAAACCAAGTTTGACAACATTGTCCATCGAATGTTGCAGACAAAAAGATCAGAGCCTTTGAAGGACACAAGCAACTAATATAGAGGGAACTTAGAAAGAATTGCACAAGTTCTTGCACCAAAGGATTTCCCACCGTAGGGCTTTGCAAGATATTCTCATTATTATCAAGCTCAATATAGATGTTTGTAACACTTTATGTCAGAAGAGTAAGTTCAATTGAACATTAGAAAACATAAATGCACGAAAACATTGTAAAGTAGGTATAAGTGTTGTAAGAAAAATATGCAAAGCATTTGTAATAAAACATATCAGAGACCTCCATAATCATCAACAATACACTGCAACTCAATCCTAGAAATGTCCTTATGTGGTTTACTATGTAACATGCCTGAAAAGAGAACAATTGCTCTATGATTGGCCTTGACAGTGGTTCTATCAATTTTAGCATCCGTTAATCTCAAGTATCCCCTACCGGGTTTTTCACACTCATTTACTTCTTCGAGAGGATGGTACCCTAATTCACCTTGGTACTCAAAAGCACCAAATGTTGAACTTGAGTAATATGCATCAACTTGCACTTTTGATTGCCAAAGATTTTCTTTTTAGAAAATAAGGAAGTATCTAAGGAGCCGAAAGAATGATTCACTATGTCAAAATGAGTGGCACAAAGGCTAGTAGTCTCTTTGATGCCTCCAAGCGTAGTCTTGTGGCCTTCGGGTAAAAATCTTCTTCAAGCAGCCAATTGACACCTCCTAAAATCCTCTGTATGGCAACTTTGGCAATGAAAAGGAAGATTGCAGCCTAGAAGCACAACCAACGATGATATTTTTCCATTAACCGTGATCACCATGGGTAATCCTATTATTGTTTCTGTCAATCCAAGGAGGGGTTGGGTTGTGGGTTGATGCAAAAAGGAAGAGTAATAGATTATGCATCAAGGAAACTTAGAACCCACGAAGAAAACTATGCAACCCATGATCTAGAAATGGCAGCAATTGCTTATGCACTAAAGATTTGGAGACACTACCTTCTAGGAAGGAAGTTTGATATTAGGACTAACTATTGTGGGCTACAACACATATTCACTCAAGACCACTTCAATGCAAGAAAAAGATGATGGTCTGAGCTAATTAGTGAATATGATTTTATATCACTTACATAAAAGGAATGATAAGTAGGGTGCCTGATGCTTTAAGTAGGAGGCCTCGAATATTTTCAATGATTCCCTTAAAGACAAATTTGAGGGATAAATTGCTTGATTTACAATTTAAAGACACTTGGTATCAAGAGGTTAGTAAAACTTTTAGGGAGGATGAAATGAGGGTCCTAAAATATGAAGAACACTCCCTTGGTAATGATGGGCTACTACAATTTTGGGGAAGGATATAGGTACCACCGAATGAACATATACACCAGTTAAACTTGAATGAAGCACATCGTGCAGTATACATGGCACACCCTAGTGTTAAGAAGATGAGTGCGGACCTGAAACCACTCTTATTTTGGAAAGGGATGAAGAAGGACATCGTGAACTTGGTAGCAATATGCTTAGAGTGTCAAGGAGTAAAAGTTGAACACTGATCTCCAGCAGAGTTATTGAAATCCCATGAGATACCAAAATCTAAATGGGAAGTTATATCAATGGACTTCATTGTGGGACTACCAATGACCTCAAGAAGACATGATTCCATATTTGTAGTGGTGGACACGTTGACCAAGAGCTCCCATTTCATCCCAGTTAAGACTACATATAAGGCACCAGAAATAGCCAAAGTTTTTATTGATGAGATTATGAGATTGCATGGAGTGCCTAGGAAGATCATATATGATAGGGGAGAAGTGTTTACAGGAAGGTTTTGGACTAGTTTCCAAGAAGCCTTGGGAACCTAGTTGAACTTCAACACTTCTTATCACCCTAAGAAATATGGGTAGACACAGAGGACTAGTCAAATACTCAAAGACATGATTCAGATGTATGTGATGGACCAACAAAAGATATGGGAGGAATTTTTACCCCTCATGGAATTTGCTTACAATAATAGTTATCAAAGTTCCATGAAGATGGTGCCATTTGAGTTCTTATACGAAAGACCTTGCAAATCACCTCTTAGTTGAGATCGACTAGAGGATCGAGTATTAATAGGATCATAAGTGGTGCAAGACATGGAAAATTTTAGGGGCGAATTTTTGCCCTTGGGCTAAATTAAGGGGTTTTAAATTTTTATTGGGTGAATATTTTGTATCATAGTAAATTGCTACAAATCGCCTCAAATTTATTTTATAAAAAAATTAGGTATGGAGGTTAGCCCACTTATTTTTAAGGAGAGGGTAAAAAAGTAAATTAGCCCTTGAAATAGGAGTTACAATCTTCCATTCGCCCTCATTTTCAAGAAAATGTATTTATGATAATTATAAATAAAAATATAAATACAGTGGAGGTATGGTAAATAAATAAAAGCTCTTTTTTATAGTTACTCCAAAGGTATGGTAAATAAATAAAAATAGAAATAAACTATAGGTATGGTAAATAAATGAAACCTCTTTTTATATTTAGTCCATAACCTTGTTTCTATTTAAGAAGGCTAAAACGAGGTTTCATTTAAGTGAATCCTATGGGCCAACTACCATATTTATAAAAGAGGTATGGTAAATTATAAAAATATAAATAAACATTTAGTCCATAACCCTCTTTCTATTTAAGAAGGCTCAAAAATGAGGTTTCATTTAAGTGAATCCTATGGGCCAAATACCATATTTATAAAAGAGTTATGGTAAATTATAAAAATATAAATAAACGAGAGGTATGGTAAATAAATAAAACATTTTTTTTTATATTTACTCCATATGTCACCTTATATTTATAAACACGCAAGCATGTAAATAAATAAAAATATAAATAAAGTGGAGGTATGGTAAATAAATAAAACCTCTTTTTATATTTCAAATGTATGGTAAATAAATAAAAATATAAATAAACTATAGGTATGGTAAATAAACAAAACCTCTTTCTATATTTAGTCCATAACCCTCTTTCTATTTAAGAAGGCTAAAAAAAAAGGTTTTATTTAATTGAATCCTATGGGCCAAATACCATATTTATAAAAGAGGTATGGTAAATTAATAAAAATGTAAATAAAGAGAGGTATGGTAAATGAATAAAACATTTTTTATATTTACTCCATAAGTCACCTTCTATTTACGAACACTAAAAAAATGTGTTATATTTAGGTGAAGCCTATGGGCCAAATTATTATTAATACCATGCAAAAAAAACATTATTAACCCTAATATTAGTATTAATAAAAATAAAGAAGGCACATGATATTGACCCATGGTATTCACATGGAATGCCCCCTATTTAAAGGGGGAATTAAACTAACAAAGATCCATCTTTACTCTGGATCAAATATCGTCATATGCAAATTAACATAGAGTGAAAAAATATTTGATCCCTCTCGGGGCTTGGTAGATCAAGGGTAAAAATGAATCTTGTAATTTAATGTCACTTAAACATTTTAACTTGGTTAAAATAAATAAAATAAAATAAAAATCAATTATTAATTTATTAATTTTTTAATAAATTAAACAAATAGTAAGTTTTTTTAACCCATGGTTTATGATAACCCAAGGTAATACCATGGTATTCATGTGAGCATAGACTATTTAAATGGGAAATTCTATCAGCTTAGATCCATCTTAATTTAAAGGGGAAATTCTATTAGCTTAGATCCATCTTAATCCCGGTCTACCAAGTGCTGCTAGGGATAAATAGATTTCATCCCTCTAAGAGTGGTAGATGTGGAGTTAAGATGGATATAGGTTGGTTTTTATGATAATGAAAATATTAAATAGACTTAGGAAATTATATTGTAAAAAAAAATCTTAAGGTGAATGGTTGAAGCTACATTTAGTCACTTCACAAAATTTAGTAAAAAATATTGATATCTCCATTAATATTGGTTTTTCTGATTTAACAAGAAAAATTCAAAACAATGAAATCTTAACTCTTTCCGTATCACCCTCGTAGAAGAGAGATAGTCACTGCCCAGATTTCCCACCATTTTTCAAACATTCTCAATATGATATCTTCATGAAAAAGTTAAGGTACTGATCTTGGATTAGTTGTTTGAGAAATATGCTGGTTTGTACAACCTTTTATCTTCTCTGCTATTCTTAGTTTGTTGTAATGATTTGTAGGGGTTGGGTCATTGCATCATATTGTCCTAAAAGGCGAAGATTGTGCACCAAAAAGGAAATTAATCCACATGCTACAACGCTATTAAAAATGGTATGAATGTAGTGAATTATGCTAATAAGAAATTTAGATTGGGAGAGACGTAATTAAATTTTGTAATTTGATTGAAGATTCCCAATTAAAATAATAATAAATCTACATTTATATATTTATATATTGATTGGAAGGCTTCTGACAATGGTCACTTCTTTTCTTTAGATCCCTGCAGGCCTTTGAGATACCTACTACTTCATTATATTATATAGTTGGAGGCTTGCTACTTGTTAGCGTGATGGGGTAAACAACTTGATGGGTTTTTTTTTTTAATATTATATATATATAATATATATATATATTAATATATATATATATATTATCTCGTTGTTGGAGTCTATGGAATAAGAAATAAATTTGATAGCTTGGCAAAAATGGTAGCTTGACAGAAGTGGTAGAGAAAACATTAATCTCTCCTACCATGACAAACATGACCACTAAAACTTGCAACATTGTTTGTAGGAAGTGAAAATTATGCTTCTTCTTTTCCAAACATGTATGTTAGTATATTACAGTTTAATGAATATGTTTTATTATTATCATATATGGTTTCATATTTTAACAAAACATTTGCCAAGACTTCACAATGTTTTATTATTCAGTGAAAGATTCGCCATGACTTTACAAGATAATATAATTTGGTGAGAGATTCGCCAAAATATATATATATACATATTATATTAGTGATAAACTCCCCTCCCATTTTTCCTATGTATCATGGGGATTCACCCATTTATTATATATATAAATTTAGGGTGGTTCCTAAAATTTTCCCTGGTAAGAACAATGAGGTTGGTGGAAGCTTTTCCAGATCTAGTGAGTGCATTTGTAGAGAGACTGAAATTTCTCTAGGAGGCTGCGCAAAGCCTCAGGGGTCAGCTTCGAATTGTTGAAGAAGGCAGACGTTTTCAGTTCTAGAGGCTGAGAAAAGGTTCCGTAGTATCAGAGAGACGTTTTTCTAGCCAGCAATAGACAAGATGACTTGATTAATAGTGAATTCGGGTAGTAGTAGCAACAAAAAACTTTAGAGTGATGCAGTTCTTGCATAAGCCTAGTAGGTTGGCTTGCTTTTCTATGGCAATCCAGTGCCAGAATTGCTCGAATAGAGGGTAAATTCCATTTAGATATTTTTTCTAGTATTTTCTCTGTAGGATGGAAATATTTCGACATCCATATTATTGTACTTAGAATTTCTCACTGCTGCATAATAATAAAACTATCGGCTGCTGCAACGGTTTTCCCAAGTTTGGTTTTTCCAGGGACATTTGTCCAAAAATAACAATGTCATTTTTATGTGTGTGTGTGCTAGATTTTCTTAGTTTCCATTGTTATTATTTTTCCACAGTTTATTTGTGAAGGTTGCAGTGTTATTAATTTGGTATTTTCCGTAGAAAATAAATTGTTAAATTAATTAACACTTAGAAGAATTATTTCCAGTTGATACTATAGGATTTCAGATTTGAAAATTTCATAGATACATGCTCTTATTTTTGTAGATTTGCTTATAGATTAAAACTAGATGTTGAAGAACAATATCTACAAGATATCAGAAAGATATCATTGAATTCTATGAAAACATCTGTTGAAACTATGTTGCGACAACTAAATAAATATTACAGTGTTGACAACTCCTTGTTATAGTGGTGACAATCGTGAGAGAAATGGAGAAATCAATATGAAAACATAGAAAATAAACTTTCATATTTTCAGTCAAATCATATATCAATGAACTAGAATTTTAAAATGTTGCAACCCATGTTAACTTCCTAAGTTTTCAAATTCAGGGCGTGTCAACAGACAAACATCTACATTGTTAGACACTCGCATCACATTTTGACATTTGAAATGCATATCGCAAAAACAACTCATGACCTTATAACATTTGGAAATCATTGTATGCATGTCCTTATACATCAATCACAATAGTTTTCAGGAAATTATGGAAAAAAAGTAGGCATCGAAAACTCCAAAGACAACACTAGGTAGGGCAAGAGGCACACACATATGCATGTGTGTGTTCCTACCTTTGTGTTGTATATATTCAATATGAGAATGCACTATGGGATTTACAACTCTGGGTTTTCATATCAGACTTAGGTCTTGTTCTAAGAAGATATGTGTATTTTGATTAAGTTGTGACATAGACAATAGTAAAATATATCAGAAAACAACTTATGAAAGTGTTGCAATATTGGTATCAGATTTTCAATGACAACAAACTTATAGACATTATCTATTCATGAAGTTCTTACATTACTAGTTTTAGATATACCATAGTAAGAATTTTGTAAATGTCTACTTTGGTAGAGCTACCTATATTCTAGACATTCTAGGGAATTTGTTCTTTAGATGGTAAGACATATGAAGCAGACTAATTTTCAGGGACTAAAAGATGTTGTTTTCCTTCTTCTGATTAGGTTTAAGATTTTTTAGCTGAAAATGTAGTGGGGAGTTTTTCACCATTGTAGTTCCTTTTGGAATAAAGATAGGTGAACAAATGCTAGTGACAGGTTCTGCGGAAAATGAGTAAGGGGGATGGTTTTTTCAGAGGATTTCCCATGAAAGCCCTCTTTAATTGATTTTTATAACCTTGAGAAGGCTCCCTCAAAACCTCCTAGTAATTCTTGTTTTTTAGAAGCAACATCCTTTTCTTCAATTACCAAATATTTCGTTTCTTCTAAAATTTCTTTGACACTTACTACCTTTTCATTCCAAGTATTTACAGATGTGGAAATTTCATTTGCAGACACTTGAAGAGTATGAATATGTCACTTCCTTGCATAATCATTAGTAACAAAAGTGTGTACAACCATCCCTCTAAGAGCTATGTTTGTCCAATTTAGCTATTTTGACACACTTTGTAACTTTTTCTCTACATTAATTAACTAGGGTTCATCATTTGCAAGGACTAACGAGATAGCCTTAGATTGTTTTTGGTCTTCTTCTAGAACTTTGCCTTTGAAGGGGGGGGGAACTAAAACTAGATTCTACTCCTTGGTCATCTCTTTGTGAAGTTTTTACATTACTAGTTTTAGATATACAGTGGTAAGAATTTTGTAAATGTATGTTTTGGTAGAGCTACCTAAGATATTATTGTGGCCAACATATCTAGTGAACACTTACCCATTCGAGCTAGGCACAAGAATATCATTCTCAATTGTACCAAAGAAAACATTCACATTATGCTAAAATGCAAAAATCGACATTCTAAAGTAAGACAATTGTATCAATAATAATAGGCATTCAGTGTCCAAAGAATTTGTTGATGCATGGATGGTCTATTGGATGTTCATTGCAAAATTTATTCAAAGGCAATTTTCACATGAATGGTCTCATATTGATCCAGATCTTTTACTTCATGGATGCATACAAAATTACATTTAAAAAGATAATGTAACCAAGTAACATTTTTTTTTAACAAAGTCGGCTATTTTTATATTATAAAATTCATGACCATAGGTCTGTTACATAGTTATCGGAGGTGGGGCAAAGAGGGGTAAAATTGGGTACGCAGACCCAAACTCCTCGATGCTACCTCTATGACTGCAGTTGAAAAGAAAACGACTATAATGCTTGACAAACACACCACCTATCCTACAAAATTGACAAACCATAGGCACTTAAGAGATTTTCTGAGTGGCTGAATCATCCGGCTGTGGGTTTCCTCTAGCACTTATTCTTGTGGATGTCTCAGCTTGATGGCTTTGAGTGAAGGATCTGATCTGCTGCACTGCTTCTTCCAGGTGACTGCACCTATCTTTCAAATTTTCGATTTCTGCCTTCTGCTTCTCTAACTTTTTCTGCTTGGACCTGTTGTCCGCTTCATAATCTTCCTTAAGCTCGTTAAAATGTTTAACAAAGCTATTAATCATGACTGTATGGGCTTTGCACATAGTACAATCTCTGCTGAAGAGTCTGTCTAAGTTGATTGTTGGAGCATTTGGATTCTGCTGATTTTGATTGCCTGCCATGTTTAAACCAGTTGTGAGATCAGGGATCAAAGTGGGAGAGATGAGAGACCTGGGACAGAGAGTGATTAGGGAGAAAGGCGCTGAAGCGGAGGCCTGAGGGAAGGAGATGAGAGACCTGGGACAGAGAGTGATTAGGGAGAAAGGCACTGAGGCGGAGGCTTGAGGGAAGGAGATGAGAGAACGGAGGGCGTTGAGAATGGTGGAAGAAAGTCTTCGAGATTGAGCCCGCCCTCTGCAGCTGTAAAGGCACCAAATATCAGTATTCAGTAAAACAAAACAGAGACTATCCTTTACCTGACTCAGGAAGCGCTGCGGTGGAACTTCGAGCAGGATGTCCGCTTCAAGAAAGAGCCTTCGAACAGAGCGCTCAATGAACTGAGATCTACTGATGAGATGCACTGCGGGGAGTTTCATGGCTATGCCCCGATTTATAGGGAAAAGGATATCTTCGTGAAGCATCTGCCTGTTCTGCGCAGATCTATCCTTGGGCAGGAAGAGATCCTCCGAGGTGATGGTTCTGATCTGGATACACTTACCGAGTTGATGGACTTGGTCACGTGACCTGCAGTCGACGGAGCTTCTCAAGTGCTGGATCACGAGTCTGTCATTCTTGATGATCGAGTCTGAAATCAGAGGGATGGTAACCGTCCTTTGCTGCCAGGTTTGAAAACCGAGATGATATGATAGAGGAGAAGGGAATGTACAGGTACTGAAGAAATGATTCATGAGATGACTTATATGTGGAGGCAGACGGGTGAGGAAGGCTTGTCTAAGGGATGTCTCTTTCATAAACCTCATCATTCTCTTTAACCTGACCTGCGTTCCTTTTTGTGGCCTTATTTTCTTGCTCATCCGCCTCGCTGTTATTTCCTCTTAGGACATGCTTGAAGGTTACCTCGTTGATGTTCTTTAGAACCTCCATTATCCTAGTTTTAATGTTGTTTAGAGCCTCTTGTTTGAAGTCTTTCCCTGAGTTCAGAGCTGCAATGATAATTGCAGAATCACCCAAGATAAGAAGATTTTGTAATCCTAGCTTTCTGGCAATTGAGATCCCCAGGAGGAGACTGTAGGCCTCCGCCTTATTGTTTGTCATGCTGCCTAAACCCCACTCGTATTTGACAATAGTTTTCCCCTAAGCGTCCTTGATTATGCCTCCAGCTCCGGCTTGGCCCGGGTTGTTTTTAGAGGCGCCATCGAAGTGGAGGGTAGGTCTTTTTTGCTTCTGGATCCAATTGTTGATTTCTTCTTTATTTCCCCTCAGCTTCCACTCCAGATTTCTTCTTCCTTTGAGTTCGTGGTTTTGTAGTCCTTTATCATACTTGAATTTGTTTATCCAATCCTTTAGGCTTGCCTCTATCTTTTCCTGATCTGCTTGGCTTATCCCATTTGTCTCGATGGTCTCAGTAATTAGAGTGGTCGTTTTAGCAATAACTCTGGAGATATCAGGCTTTATGTTATTGAAGATGCAATTGTTTCTGGCAATCCATATCTGCCAGCATAGGTTTGAAGGGATGCAGTTCCATGTTCTTGTGGCTAGATTCTTTTTTTTGTTAGCTTGATGAAGACTGTGCGCCCATCTTTTCTGAAGGAGGGTAATCTGACTAGGGAGGTCTCCTATGGCCAAAGGACTGATGATATGGTTCCAACAGGCCTTGGCAAAGGGACACTCAATAAAAAGATGGCTGCAGCTTTCCTCCTCTTCCCTGCACATGCAACATATTGAGGGGCCCTGTATGCCCCTCTTCCTTAGGTTTTCTGCAGTGAGAATTTTCCCATGGAGTAGGGTCCAATTGAACAGTTTGACTTTTGGTAAACTTTCCACCTTCCAGACTGCCTTGTGAAGAGACCAACTGTTGACTGCAGAGGCGTTTTGGAGGACTCTGTATCCTTCCTTGACCGTGTAGCAGCCTCCATTTGGATCCCAAACGAACTCGTCCTCTGCCATAAGGTTTTTTGGAGCTGAGCCAATGAGAGATAACTTGAGGTCTTTCCAGGTGTTTCTGAGATCATTGGGGAGGGTGAGGGATTTCCAACCTTTCCAGCAGTTTTGGTCCCAGAGGGAGATGTCATAGAGGGTTTTGATGTTTGCCTCCTTCATCCATTGTTGCAATGGTCCAAATTTATGAAGAGAACCTCTGGCCTCCGAGCCCATAATTCTGTCCTCCCAGATGCTTACCTCTTTCCCATTGCCCGGGGCGCATGAGATGTGAGGTTTGAATTGGGGAAGAGAGTTCTTAATCAGCTTCCAGACTGGTGTGCTTTGCCTGTCAATGATGGGTTCCTTGATGATATTACTATTGACCCCATTCAGGTATTTTCTCTTGATGATCTCTGTCCACCAAGCACCTCGTTCACTGAGAATCCTCCAAATTAATTTGAAACCCATAGCTATGTTTGCTAACCTTGGCACTCTTACTCCTAGGCCTCCTTTTTCTAAGGGGAGAATGACCTTACTCCATTTGACCAAGCTGAACTTTTTTGTGTCATGCTTCCCTCCTTGCCACAGAAAGCTTCGTATTAACAGCTCCATGTGCTTATGAATGCTTGCTGGAGCAAGAGTGGTGGCGAACTGATAGATAGGTAGGGCTGAAAGGATGGCCTTTATAAGGATTGTTCTTCCTGCCAAGTTAAGCCAATACACTCCCCAGCTCTGGAGCTTCCCTCTTAGTTTTTCAATTAATTTGACCCATATCTCAGATTTGATCGTTTCCTTGGCTAAGGGAAGTCCTAGGTACATAAAGTAAGACCAATTTCCTTGGGCGGGGATCTCCATGATTAAAGAGATTCGCTGAGTTACATATCTTGGAACATTCCAGGTGTAAATCATGCATTTGTTGTTATTTAATTTACCTCCAGAAGCTTGGAGGAAGAGGTCCAATGTTTCTTTGAATCTTCGAGCCATAAGGCTTGAGGCGCCACCGATAAGGAGAGTGTCATCAGCAAACAGAGAGTGGTTGATTCCTTTAGACCCTCGGACAATGTCGATCCCTGTTATTTCCTTTCTCCTTCATTTGTTCTCCAAATGCAAACTTAGAGTTTCAGCCATGATGATGTAGAGGAAGGGAGACAGCGGGCATCCTTGCCTCAGTCCTCTTGAGCTTTTAAAGGCAATACCTGGTCTGCCATTGATAAGGGGAGCAGTCCAATTGGTAGATATGCATTCCATGATTCTGCTTGTGAAGTGTTCAGAAATACCAAAAGACTTTAAGACGGCCTGGAGGAAAGTGTGACTAACCCGATCAAAGGCGCTTGCCATATCGAGTTTGATGATCATTCCCTTTTCCTTCCTTGACATGCTGCTGTGTATTGCTTCCTGTATGAGAATTACATTATCCGTGATATGCCTCCTGGGAACGAAACCACCTTGGTTTTCAGAAATGAGAGAAGGGAGGATTTTTTTAATCCTATTTGCCAGGATTTTGGAGATGATTTTGTAAGATACATTGCACAATGATATCGGGCGAAATCTGTCAAAGGATTGGGGGTTAGGGTCTTTGGGGATCAAAGCCAAATGGGAGGACTTGATGCTGCTGCCCATTTTGCATTTGTTGAAGAAGTTTTTAGCCATTCTTGTGTAATCCTTCTTGATGATTTCCCAGTGTGATCTATAGAAGGCCACTGTGAAGCCATCTGGTCCAGGGGCCTTATCCATAGGCATGCTGTGCAAAGACCATTCTATTTCCTCCAACGTGATCTCCTTGTCCAGATCTGCGTTTTGGGCTTCTGAGATCTTGTTCTTGATTATACTTAGGAAGTCCGGGTTTTCCAGGTAGTGGGGATCAGCAGTTAGGAGAGTTTTGAAGTGTTGGGACGCTGCTTCCTTGATCTGCTCTTGATCCGTTACTACCCGTCCATCAACCATAATCCTTTCAATGTTGTTCCCTGCTCTCCTTAATTTGAGATTGTTATGAAAGAAGGAGGTATTTTTATCACCTGAGTTGAGCTAGAGGCAGCGTGATTTTTGTCTTTGCTCTTCCTCTTCCAAACGATTCTGATTATACAATTTCTTGTACAGTTTGTTTTCTGTTCGTTGATCCTCTTCACTGACTTGGACGTTCTCCTTTTCTTTACTCCACAGGTTTATTTTCTCTTGGAGGTCGGTTTTCTGTTTTCCTTGCTCTGCTGCGTATTTTCGAGCCCATTGCTTGATGGCGCTCAGAAGTTTTAGCTTGGATTCCCAGATGAAATGAGGGGATCCCAAGATGTCCCTTGCCCATTGCTCCTTTATCAGGTCTCTGAAGTCTTGTCTGCTGTCCCACGCTTTGTTATATTTGAAGGGGAGGGGTCCCCAATTTTCTCCTTTGTCCAAATGGAGGGCCACTGGTTTATGGTCTGAGATGAACCCTTGAATGATTGTGCTTTGTATTCTTGGAAAGTTGGTAAGAATTCTCTCCTGAACCAGAATCCTATCCAACCTTTCTTTGATGTTGTTTTTACCTGCCCTCTTATTTGACCAAGTGAAGCGCCCGTTTTTGGGAGGAATGTCAATTAGATTATGTGTTTGAATGATTTCTTCTAATGCCTCTCTTGAGGAGTCAGCATAGAAGTTCCCCCCCATCTTCTCTTCTGCACTTCTGATTAGATTCAGGTCTCCTCCCAGGAAGATGTTCCTTCCTTGGGCAGTCAAAAGATCAAGGGAGAGTGACTCCCAGCAAGAAGCTTTGTCTCTGAAATGGGGAGGAGCGTAGACATTGTATATTGAGAAATCTTCTGCTGTGACTGAGCTTTGCATATCTATCCTTGTCCACCATCTGTTCTGCCTGTGGTCTTTGAGTTTCCATTTCCTTTTGTCCCAAATTGTCCCTATTCCGCCTGAAGCTCCCATTGCACTTATTGCTATTCCTTCATAGTTTCTGCTTCTTTTCATGCTGGTTTGGAATTCCTGATCCGTTATTTTGGTCTCCTGGAGTAGGAGGAAGTCTGGGTGTTCTAGTTTAATAAGATCTCGGACTGCATTAGCTTTTAGGGAGGAGCCCATCCCCCTACAGTTCCAAGAGACCAAAATCATCATTTACCATTTTTGTTGTGGGCCCCGGATTTCTCTTTCATCTTCTCTTCGCTTCCTTTGGTCTTGTCTAAATATGAGTCCATTGGCTGCTGAGTCCCCGTGGCCATTTCTTTGGCCGCCTGCTCGTCCCTTATCTCTTTATTTGTCTTCCTTCCCGCTTTTCTTGGTGGATCAGTGGAGGCGATGTTTTCTTTTGATTTGTTCCTAGTGAGGATTCTTCCGACTGATGGGATGGGGGAGCTCTGTCGAGGGGAGGAGGGGGTTTCCATGTTTCATTTCGGAGATGGGGGAGGGGACGGGGGATCCTCAGAAGACAGAGCTTCAAAAGAATTGGTGGGGCGAGGGGAGGAAGGACCGGCATCCGAGGGATGGGAGGGGGGGATGAGAGATTCAGAGGGGGGTTTAGAGGATGTACCTGGAGGAGGGTTTGGTTTCTTTCTCTTTACAGTTTCCCATGCTTCTTCTGGAGTTTCTACAGAGTTTATAGAATCTAGAGGTTTAGATTTACTGCATCTATTCGCAAAATGACCATATTCGTGACATACCTTGCATTTGAATGGCAGCTGCTCGTAATCCACTTGCTGTATGTGAGTCCACTGATCGACTTTGAGCTTGATTGCTTCCGGTAACCCTTTCCCCAGATCCACTTCAACACATATCCGGGCACATGCATGCATATTCTCCTTTGGCTCCGATCTATCAATGTATTTTCCCACAGCGTTCCCTATAGCTCTGACTGATTCATCTCCCCAGCAGTGAAGAGGCAAGTGGGGAAGGCGCACCCATACCGGAACAGCGTTGGGGACGTCCATCTCAGGATCAAAGTCGGGTGTCCATCTATTGAGATAAAGACCTCTAGTGTCCATGAAGTAAGGCCCGTTTCGGAAAATGAGATTGCGATCCTCAACAGTCTCGAAGAGAAAGGTAAAAAACCCCCTTCCACAGAATCTTATTGCTATTTTTCCTTGTACCATCGCATTCCAGTTTCTCTCTACCCAACGTTGGACAGTGCGGGGTGAAGGCCATAACCCCGTGAACTGGCCAACCAGGCCTCTTTCTGCAAGAGCAACAACTGATCTCCTTGGTAGGGCTGGAGGGAGCGAGACTTCTGGAATTTCATCAAGTTTTTTAATGAACTTTGAGGCTGAAGGGCGGAGTTTCTCCGAAGCATTCTCAGGGATGAGCGAAGCAAAGGACTTCATCAGGTCATCTGGATCCCTAAATGGGGGATCCATTGCAGGCCGAGGCTCAGTGCAGCAGGCGCTCTAGCAGAGATCTAGGAGGGCAGCAGGCCCTGGAGGAAGAAGGGCGGGAGGCTCAGACGGGTGAGGCAACCCAGCAGCTGCGCTGCTAGGCGCGGGCGCTCAGAGAGGGTTCAGTCACACAGAGGGCGCGGGCAGGGTCGCGCTGCCAGGCATGATCATTTCTCCAGGGAAAACTTCGCTAATTCTGAGATATTATTCCTTGTTTACTTTTTAGATTTTATAAGAGACACGTATGAATATTCATAACAGGAAGAGAAAACAATATTTAAACATAAGAGATGATACTTATTTGTTCCAACTATGCACAAGAATCCTGTGAAATGGCCTTAGCTTTATTTCATATCCAGCAAAACTAGTCCAGTCTTGAATACAAAAGTTCCTTGGCTTAATATAAAATGTCTACATAAATGTATTATAATCCACGCTAATTACTTCGATTTGTGAAGTATTTATACAAAAAAAGTTTACAAAAATATCTTATAACTATATGAGAATTATTCTAGGAAACGAAAAGATCTTTAGCAAGAAGAGAGAGACTGATGGAGAACTTTCTTCTTGTTGTTCCTTTTATTGTGACTGTGCCCACTGTTGTAACTCAGATTTGGCTCTTTCAGTTGCTTTGTAGTTGTGTGCTGGAATCACTTTCTATCTTCTAGCTACTGAAACTCTTTACCTGATCTTCTTTGACTTTGTCTTACCTATTTCACTTGGCAACAATGTTTTACCATATAGATTTACTGTAGTAACTTCATAGTAAATCAGTCAAATTTGTCCACCATTCACTATCAGTTAATTTCATCCTTATCATTTCCCTGTATATTTCATCAGCTTCTGTATATTTAGCAAAATTTGGTCTGCTGGTAAACAGGTGCTTTACCTCATGCTTTATATAAAACAAATTTTCTAAATTTTCATATAGTACCTTACCAGTGGGCAGAGCTTTTACTCCAGCAGTACTAGCTTGGCTTTTGGCCAGCTTGTTGAGCCTTTCAATATAGTCATCTTGAGTCATTAACTTGTCATTTATTACCATAGGATTGGGAAGTCCTTTGTCTCTCAAAATGCCATAATTTGTCATAAAACTGTCAATGTCTTCTTGAATGCTTTGACACCTTTTCTCTAGATTCAGCATTAGGTTCCTTTTGGTGAGAACCTTCTTTATTTCTATAATGGTTACTGTTTTGTCCTCTATTTCTAGTTCATCCAGTTGGTACCTGTTTATGCTGTGCAAAAACGTTATTAATTGTTTTGCCTCTTTAGGCTTGTCTCCTATTTCTTCCCTTGTTTTGTGGACTGCTTTTGTAGCTGCTTTAACTAGTTTAGTCTGTTCAAAAATAATTTGAATGGATGGCTAAACCTCATTGATGGAATCAATGATGTTGGCCCAAAGAATTTCTTTCATGTCTCCCAGTGGTTCTTGCAATGTCAAGTCCTTTTCAAGGACTTTTATTCTTTCTACCATTCTTTTGTTTTTCTGAACATCTTCCTTTTGTTGTATATAGGCAAGTTTACAGTCAGTCTCCAGATTTGACACTTTTTCTCTGAGTTTCTTAAGTTCAGTGGTCTGGATGCTCATTTCCTCCATGGCCCTTACCAATTCAGCTGTTTGTTCTGTAGAAGTACTTGTGCTTGTAGATGCCCCTGTGCTTGTTGATGTACCTGTTACTGGCAAAGTTGTTGCTGGTGGAAGTGTGGGTGCTAAGGTAGCAGCCAATGTGGAGGGTACTGCAGTGGAGACTGTAGGAATTACAGTTTGAGGAGTGGTGGCCAACTCACTCTGCTTAGACTATATCAAGTTATCTAGCTCTTTTTCTGTTTCTTTCAATTGATCATTCAGCTTTAGCACTAAGTCCATAAGCTCTTCCTCTTTTTGTGTTTCCAACACTTCAGCTGTCTAAAGATGATGTAGTGGAGGAATTTTGAGCTGCTTCTTCAGTGCAGCTATATCATCGTTTTTCTTCTTGATAAGCTTCTCCGTAGATTTCACATCCTTGGGATCATGTCCCAGCTCTATGACCAAGTCCTCTAAGGACTTTACTCTGGTGTCCTTGGCCTATGAAGAGGCCTTCTCCAACTAGAATTGTGCTGATATGTTATTTAGTGAATTCTGGAGCTGGTGGGCTGTAATTGCCTTGCTGGTCAATGTGGAGTAAACCATTTCACTAGTCTGCTTGTGTAGCTCTATTTGGTCAATAAGATGGATATCCTTTGCTAATACTTCAAAATCTGTTTTCAGATAATTGACCATTGATTTGGGTTGCTGTGTAATTGGCTTCAAAAAAGTCATCTGCATTTTACCTTCTTTTATGTCACAGGCTGACATTAGCCTTGTTTGATTTGTTGGAGCCATTTTCAGGTAGAGTGCATAACTGTGGGCTTTTAATCTTTCATTTCTTGCCTTGATTTCTTTGTATTTCTCTTTGATATCTTGGCTCTGGCTAGTAGCAGACGTGAAGGAGGATACTTCCACACTCTGTTGCCTTTCTAGCATTTGAGTTTGTAAGGTGGAAGGTTCTTGTGTACCTCTTGAAGGAGTGGTATGCCTACTTTCTGCTCCTACAGTTCATGTTGTCTCCTCGGTAAACTCTTGTTCTGAAAATGGGTTCAACCTTTGCCTTTTGACATAGGTATGGGCAATAGGTCTACTAGAGGGGGTGGCATCCTCTCTATCTCTTTTTAGATTCCTTTCCTCATTTAGAGGAGTCTGCAAAATGGGAGGATTGCTCATGATTTACTCTGGTGGAGCAAGCTCTTTTGAAATCTTAGGCTGTTCAGATTCCTCTGGCTGCTCTGTTCCCTCTGAGTGCTTTGATGCTTCCGGTTGCTCTAATGGGCCTGGTTGCTCTGTAGTTTGTTCACTATGTCTTTGTGATTGACTTTCTTCTGGCACATGTACAAATGAATCCTCATCAAGTCTTCTATCTAAATTAATCAATACATTGTTGACAACAGTTTCTGTAATATCCCGGTCTACCAGAGTGTTTTCCACCCATTCAAGCTGATTTACATATTATTCAATTTCAGGGATTCTAAGGTGGATATAAGGAGATAATTTATTCTTCTGCCTCCTATTACAAATGAAGTCAAAAGGATCATGTCTCCAAATTAAACGTTGTTTTAATCTTAGTTTTTGGAGGATTTCCTCTGCTACTTTTCCTGCTTCCCTATTGTTCCATATGAATGGGCCAAGCTGATCCTTTATCCTAAGCTAAGCTTTCTTCTTGGCTTTGACAAAATGCACTTCATCTGAATTGATCATTTGTCTGTAGTACTCCAGGGCAAACAATCTCATAGGGAGGTATCTGGGTAGTTTGTAGGGAGCCAACTCACATCCATAGATTCTGATTTCAGTGTGGTTTTGGTACAGGTACCAATCCCCCACTCTATACTGTTTTGACAACTGAAGGACCCTCCTGATATCTGCGCTGATTCTGGGTGGAGGGCTTCCTAGCAACATAGTTGCCACTGGGTGTACAAAGAGGTCTATGAAGTCAGTATAAGAGTATTGAGAGTCAAATTGGTGGAACAACACAGTCCATAAGACTATTGACCTAGGGTTGCCTCTGGTATCAAGTTTTTGGAGGGTGATTGGAAATTTATCCGCCTGATAATACAAGAACAAATGATACAAAACTGAAGAATATTTAAATACTCTCTCATTTTCTAACCTCATGAATTGATCATGCATTTTATCAACAATGAACTTAGCATAGTCAAACATGATGGCTGGTGGTTGCCCAGGAGAGTAGATGGACATAAATGTGTTGCCCCTGGACCCCTCCCAGGGGGGCTTAAAAGAAACCTCCCTGCAACAATAGCGGGGGGGAATCTCCCCCACATCCCCCACATCCCCCACCCATCAGGGAATGGGATCCAAACACGATTGACACAAAACCTCTGAATTAGGAACATAATCAGACTCAACACCCAACATATGTCTCTCAAGCTCTTATTACACCTTGCAAAGGAAAACAAAATTACACATCTTCAAATATACATGGACTCACTTCTGGTCATAAACTAGATAAAAGACATATAGAATATGAATAATTTCTCCCCACACCTTCTCTTTAGAAATATTCAAAATACGCTTGCTCTGTTCACAAATGTATCTTTTAACCACGTCTACAAACACCAAAATCAAGAAGCCAACACACTCTGAAAATTGGGATTGGCACTAGACCTCGACGTTTAGAAGATCCCCAAAAAATAAATTCTCATCAAGAAGAAACCTTCCATGCTCACTGGGCTTCATTAGGATCTATTTGAGGACTTTTTGTCAGGCAACATCTCTCAATAACTTTTTTACTAGTTTATACATGCGACTATTATTACAATACATATGTAAAGTTATCAAACTATATTATAGAGACAATTTTGACAATCAACAACAAATGTACTTATCAGGCTGTAACTTTTGTAATTTTGGAAGTTGTAGCTGAAGCATATTAAGGGTGCTCTAATTTATGTACCTACTTTATATATAATTTAAAATCTAGCTTTTTTACCCTCGACCAAAAAAAAGAAGAACACTTCATGATGCTAATCTATTTATTTACATAAACCAAAATAGAAATTATCAAATTACAGATTGAAGCTAAATAAAAGCTAAGGCATTGCTATGACAACCCAAGAGATCCATAAGTTAGAGATTTTGCATTTTAAATATTATCTCTTTATAAGAATTAAAGTAATATGGGTCTTCAAAGATAAAAGCTAAGAGCAATAAAAGATCCATAAATTAGAGATTTTGCATTTTAAATATTATCTCTTTATAAGAATTAAAGTAACACGAGTCTTCAAAGATAAAAGCTAAGGCATTGCTCCGACAACCTAAAAGATCCATAAATTAAAGATTTTACATTTTAAATATTATCTCTTTATAAAAATTAAAGTAACACAATTCTTCAAAGATAATAAAATACATAAACAAATAAAAAATATCAACTTAAAGTATTTAAAATAATCATTAAATTCATAAAATATAATTTATATCCCTGATAGTATAATCAATTCAATCACCTTAAAATCTCAACCCTCCATAATTGAAAATTATTTGTAGGAGAACATGCTTCCTCTTATTTTTCAGAAAGAAAAAGCTATATAGTGTGTTATTAAGTCTGTAATAACAGTTCAGATTGTACAAATAATGCATATAAGAGAAGTGTCAGACAAAAAGATCAGAGGAGAGGTTCATTTGTGCAGATTGCCAAATAAAACTCAAGGATGCACACATGCAAGGGCCTTCAGCACCAACAATACATATACCAACATATACGAAAAAGGCAAAAATCAAACTGGAGGAGCCAGAGATGGGTCATAAAGACAAAAGTAAAGAGAATTAAAAACCTGGAATGCAGAAGTCCTGGATGGAAAAGGACTCCCCGCCAGCAAAAACCTGCAAAGACCATGATCCTGTTCCGATTTGAAGGCCCTCCTTTGACAAGCAATCCGCAACCTGGTTCCTGTTCTTGTAGACGTGCTGTATGGAGCTCCCTCCCATTTGACCCTAAAAGAACATAATTCTATCCAGCCAGTAAGTGAGGTGAGAGCATTTGATGAGGCAATTGCCATTGACATGATCAACCATGGTTTTTGAGTCCCCAAAGATTGAAATGGGATTGATGTCAAGAAACATACAGAAAGCGAGAAGTCCAATGAGAGCCTTTGCCTCCACCAAGTTGTTTGTACCCATACCTGCATTCCAGGACAGATTGTAGTGAAGGAACTCGTCCATAAAAATGACCACACCACAGCCGCATGAATTATGGTGGGAAGCACCGTCAAAGAAGGCTCTCAGAGTCGAGAGAAGGGGATCAAACAACCCTCTTGTGATGATATTCCTCAGATGTGGAGGCTTCTTGGGGATGGAGTCGTATATAAGAACAATTTGATGCAATATATCCGAGAGGGGATCTTTTGCTTCGTTGAAAATTTTATTATTCCTCCACCTCCAGGCACACCATAAAGCGATAATGATGATCGATCTCCAAGAATCTCTTTGCCGACTCCACCAATCAAAAGCAGCGTGGATAAGACGTGTTGCAGAAGAGGGAAACCATATAGGAAAGCCAGATCCCGCCATATCTGCTATGTAGAGGAGCATTGGAAAAACATGTGAAAATTTGACTCCTCTTCTAGTTCACACATTTGGCATCTGCTCGGCCCATGCCACTATCTTTTTCTCAAATTCTCCCAGGACAAATTCTTATTGTAAAACACCAGCCAAGAGAAGTATAAGAATTTAGGAGTGCAACCTGATTTCCAAAACGCTGGTGGGAATGAGGGATAAAAGGGCAAAGGCATTGAGCCAATCATATCAGCATATATATTCTTTACACAAACCTGTGAATTTGCATTTGACAGATTCCAGATCAAGAAATCCTGAGGCGTGGATCTGATAAAGCCGTAACTCCTCAGAACGTTCCTGATCGATTCCCATTGGCTCGACAATGATTCTGGCAAAACCAGTTCAACAGCCGATTTCCATATAGGGAGGGGGCCTTGCCAACCCGAAATCAACTTATCCCATGTGAAAAAACCTTTGCCATGGAGGAAAAAAAGGAGCCTGTCGGGGAGAGATATAGACTCGCGCCCACACATGATGGGATCAATTCCAATGAAAATTCTATTGCCGGACTGTAGGCACCATTTCAGGTTCCTTATAAAATACTTTTCAATTTTGCGAAGACTGGTCCATATGGCAGAGCCGCACTTAACCCCAATCCTTCCTAAACGGAACCAATATTCAATTCCCTTTCCTCTCATATATTTCATTTTAATGGTGTGGCTCCAAGGACCCGCCTCGAAGATCCCCCTCCACAAGGATTTGCATAGGAGAGCCTTCCCAAAGGTTCTCAAGTCCAATAAGCCCCAACCGCCAGAAGTATTTGGTTTGGAAATCTTCTCCATAGAGGTGAGATGATATTTTCCTTGAGCTGGATTTCCCCCCCATATGAAATTTGCAGTGATCCTGTTCAATTTCTGTATGATACTCGTCGGGAGGAAGAAAATGTGGGCCCAATAAATAGCAAGTTGCAAAAGGACTGCTCTCGTTAGGACTATTCTTCCAGCCAGGGAAAGACATTTGTATTCCCAAGCGGATAGCTTTTTATAATATCTATCAATGAGCCACGTCCAGTCATCTTTGGAATAGCCTTTTGCCTTTAGGTGGAAACCCAAATATTTTACTCCATTCCTGATAGACCTTGCATCAACTCCAAACAACTCAGAAATCCAATCTACCAATTCCATGTTGGTGTCGTTGTGGTATATGATTGATTTGGACTTGCTAATGTGTAAATTAGTGGCCGTCTGAAATCTATGTAGAATGTCGAAAAGACATCTCCACGTAATCCTCTCTCGGAGCGGAAGCTGGGAGAAGAGCATGAGCGAAACCTCCAGCAAGACCAGACCAGAACTGTGGAGTCGGGGAAGAGTGAGAAAAAAAGATAGGTGAATAAGCTAGCAGAAGGAAAATCCCGGAGGAAGAGAGCTAAACCTTTACACCGCTTGCAGGGATGAATACTTGTAGCTGCTGAGGAATGAGATGTGACATTCCATTGGAATGCATGGAGAGGGAGGCTCAATCCAGGCAGGTGGCGAGCACAAAGAGCCCGGGACATGCATGAGCTATCAGCGGAGATCTGTAGAATGAGAACGTGGATGAGGTCGAGAGCTATCCATGCATTGGCTCCCCATGGATCTGCGTTTCTCTGATTGGGACGAGTGTATGATTATTGAGATACATGAGTTCTGGTTGGTCGCTTTCAAGCTTGGTGCTTCGCCTCCCACCCCCGCTCCCACCTTTCCGAATCAAGATAACCATTTATTATTATCATGCTTCCTCTTATTATAAATAGAAACTAAGTATATCTATTTGTAAATAGAAAAGATAACAAAATTATATACACAAACCAGCAACAAACCTTTTCAAAACCATATAAATTTGTATATCATGCACTTGTAACAATCAACACATCGTCGAACACTTTTTGAATCTAAAGTCAATTCAAGTATATTGAGAGCCTATTTGCACACAAGAAAACATGAACACATGACTATCATACTCAAAAACCTAAATGATAAACCAACCAGATTTTATGCTTGAAAGGCAAGCATCTTGATAATCTTTGAAACGATATCGTTCTTAAAGGATAATCAATAGTGCCAATTAAAAAACACAATGCTGTCTTAATAACAATTTATATATGTGTAGGATTCATTCAAGGAGCTAGGCAAAATTGATGTAGTATCAAAATAACATAACATAATTAAGTCAAAATAACATAACAAAAACAAATTTATAAACAAAACAAATTTATAAACTAATGGAGGCACTCCTCAAACAATAAGCTACTTGTACCTTGTTTAAGACTACAATTTCAAAGTTAAACAACATCAATATTAGTTTCATCCAGTAGCCAAAAACGCCAGGGCCTGCCCGATCGATTTAATATACCGACCAAATCAAGTCTCTGCGGCCCCTGAAATTCAAATTCTCGTATCACATGAATACCTATCTGTTACTCGGTGCTTTTCCCTTTTTAATAAAAGGACAGATGATCGAATAAACTAAGCCCTCCAACAGCTCTAATAGGAGCTTCGAACAGCCCTGTAGAACTGTGCTCTTTCACCTCCTCCTGTTTGGACGCGGGCCTTCTTGTTAGCTGCTCCTCGTACGCGGGCCTTACACCCTGTTTCCGTCTTCGCACCTTGTTAACTGCAATTTGAGAGGGCGCCCGTCGATTCGAACTGCACGGAGGCCCTGGGATTCAAGTGCCCCGGACTTGTAGAAGGCGCTTCACTCGAATGTTCATTTTAAATCAAAGTTTTGCTGCAGATTAATGTGATTTATATCCAACGTAAGAAATTATTGTTGATTTTATTCATTTACCTGGTTGTTTTGGTAAAACCCGATGGAGACATAAATCTTTTTCCTAGCCTCTCTGTCATTCTTGGAGGCTGAGTTTGATCTTGTGAGGCTTTTGGGTTTAAGGGCCTCTTTCTAACTTGGTCAAATTCATCAATATGTAGCAGTAGTGTTAGGGTTTTAGGAATGAAATCTGAAACTTTGGCATATGCGTTTAAACTTCTGCCCCGATCTTTCTGTCATATTGCTTTTGTTTCTGCATATATTGCCCCTTGGCTAAGTTTTCGTATAGCTATTTTTTCTTTGTTTTAATTTTAAGTAATTTGAAAGATTGATTCAGATCTGATTGACAACCCAAAAAATTGGCAGGGTTTGCTGGACACGTAAGACCACCTTTTCAGGCACATTATACCTGTGGTTTCTCTTCTTCACAGGCATTTTTAGGTCCTCAAATAGCCACAGTCGGAGTAGGACTGTAGGCTATCGATTTTGAAGCTTGCATTTCGGTCATGCTAGGTTCAACTGGGCAAGCGGGAGATTTGGCAGACATATTTGAATCCTCTGTAAATCTTGAGGATCAACACATTCAGCAAGGGTACAATGAAGGGTTCAAAGACGGAGTAGAGTTGGGTAAAGCAGAAGGAAGAGATGTTGGTTTGAAGACCGGTTTTGAGACAGGGGAGGAATTGGGTTTTTACAGGGGCTGTATCAATATATGGAAAGCTGCAATTGAAGTTGAACCGACTGTATTCTCTGCAAGGGTACAGAAGAACCTAAAACAACTTGAGGAATTGGCAGATAGTTACCCACTTTTGGATCCAGAAAATGAGTCAGTTCAGGACATTTTGGGAGCCATGAGAACAAAATTCCGAGTCATTTGCGCAACACTATCAGTTCATCTTGAATACGAAGGGTATCCCAAGAGTACGGAAGGAACTGAATTTTGAGTGCACAATTTTTCACTTTGCATAAGTTTTGGCACAGTTACTGATCAAGGCACATATGGAAAGCGTTTTTGCACAGACAAAGAACCATTGCTTTTATTTAGAACCTGATTTGGGCCTAATTAATTCTTGTTTTGGATTGAGTAGATTTAGAACCAAATTCTCACGTGGGCACCTACCCCATGTCTTCAATGTCCGGTGCAATGCACAACAAGTGAGTCTGAAACGGGTGATCCAGTTTGAAGCGACCCCTATTCTTCAGTCCGTTAAAGCGTTTGCTCCTGCAACAATAGCTAATCTTGGGCCGGGATTTGACTTTCTGGGTTGTGCTGTTGAGGGGCTGGGGGATCATGTTACTGTAGAGGTGAATGAGGATGTGGAGCCTGGTAAAATCGTGATTTCTTTTATCGATGGGGACAATAATCGACTCAGTCTCAATCCAATGAAGAATTGTGCTGGGATTGCAGCCAAAGCAACTATGGAATTGCTGGGAGTTAGGTCGGTGGGTTTGTCACTGGGTCTTCATAAAGGTCTGCCTTTGGGAAGTGGCCTTGGATCAAGTGCAGCTAGTGCAGCTGCTGCCGCAGTGGCTGTGAATGGTTTGTTTGGAAATAAATTAACAAAATCAGACCTTGTTTTGGCTGGATTGGAATCGGAAGCTGCAGTTAGTGGGTATCATGCTGACAATGTTGCCCCATCTCTGATGGGTGGTTTTGTTCTTGTGCGGAGCTATAGTCCACTGGACCTTATTCACCTTCCATTCCCCTGTGAGAAAGAGCTCTTCTTTGTACTTGTAACGCCTGCCTTTGAAGCCCCAACTAAAGAAATGAGAGCAGTTCTGCCCAAAAATATCACCATGAAAGACCATATACAAAACTGTAGCCAGGCAGCAGCTCTCGTGGCAGCCATCCTTCAGGGCGATCCTTGTCTGCTTGGAGCCGCACTATCATCAGATTCTATCGTTGAACCAAAGAGGGGGCCCTTCATTCCTGGAATGATGGCAGTCAAGGCAGCTGCACTTGAAACAGGTGCGTTTGGGTGCACTATAAGCGGGGCTGGGCCAACTGCTGTAGCAATCACAGACACTGCAGAGAAAGGGAAGGCTATTGCTGTTGCTATGGTGGATATGTTCCAAAAGAAGGGACAATTGGAAGCTACTGCATCTGTTCAGAAGCTCGATAGGATTGGAGCACGAGTTGTTTAACCGCGTGCAATAGAAATACCGGTCTTATGCGTCCTTCTGCCTTTAAAAACAATTGAGCATTATTTAAGAATAACTATTTTTTTTCCATGGGTGAGTTTGTGAAACCATAATTTCTCCTCAGAAAGAATATTGCATAGAATAAACTTCAAACCAACATATTCTTATCTCTAGTCTTATGGGGTACAAATAGCTGAAGGCTTCAATGTCATAAGAAACATAGAATGAGAATATATCATTTGTTCTATTCCAATTCTTACACATGAAGAAGCCATTGATCTTGACATTTTTGGCATAGGTTGATCTGAGCATATCTTAGGGCAGAAATGGTTGCTTAATAAAGTTGTCAGTGATCACCATTAGGGGCAATGCCACCATTACAATTTTTTACATGTTAGGATTGCCTGTCATCCACAGGATGTACATGTGACAGCCATCCAAGTACCTGCCAGGAATGAAGGGAATGCCTACGTCGTAGTTATATGCTTTTAACTATATGATGGTTGAAGATAAACTCAAAAAGCACATTGCCATTTTTGTTAGAGAATTGACCATTAATAGAGCCATGTATGATTCCAGAAAATTGTTACTTAGCATTATGCCGTTCTATGAAGTATTTTGCCAGCTAAGCTTGAGGATCGAAGGGTAGATTGTTAAATTACTTGAGAAAGAATTGATTTGCCCATCAAAGCCTATGTGATGGGATGCCTAGGTCTATTTAAGTTGCCATGGAATTTTGTGCACATAAAGCCAAACCAAGATGTTGTACGAAAGATTATTTTCACGCTTCGTTAATCAGGAGTGCATACATATATAATGTACTAGAGGGACTCCGCATGGTATTTAAATTTGAAACCCAGCTATACACTACATAGCCAAGAAAAAGGACAAACTATTGACCTACCCAAAAAAAAATCATTCTGGTCAGATAAGCTGCGCTTTATCATTATTAACTTGCTTTATTGGTTTTGGTTTTCAGGGGAGGCTTCAGGCTGAGCTCATGTTTGCTTTATGATCCAATATTCCCCATCTCCTGTGAATTTGATTCAATATCATTGATAAGGTTTGTTGAAATTTGGAACTGGACTTGTTTTAATAATTCAGTGTTCGAAACGGCTTTTCATGTTACAGAAGTTCAGATTTTATTTGTGAAAATAAAAAAACCAGGAAAAAGTTCAACAATGTAAGATGCAGCTCTGTTTTTTAGCTTTGCCATACAGTTGCTTTGCCATACATTTCTTTTAGATTAGTGTTCTATGTGAAGGTTTGGTGTTACAAAACATCAGTAGTTGTAAGTGCTCGTTCTTGAAAGATCGGTTGTTCATTATCGTAGTTTAAGGAATCATATCCATATGAGTCTTCTTTCTTTCTCGTAAAACTGATTTGATTATTTAAAAAGGATATCTACAACTGATACCATGGCTTGGTATATGAGCAAGAAGAAAATATAAAGCATACCGAGAAAATCAATACGTCAGACAGAAAATGTTAGTCCATCTACTATGCCTCTAAATTGTCAGTACAAAAGTCTACCTGCTACGCTCTTAATTTGCCAATACAAAAGACTAAAGGTTCAGTACAGAAAATGTTAGTCCATCTACTATGCCTCTAAATTGTCAGTACGAAAGTTTACCTACTAGGCTCCTAATTTGCCAATATTAAAGACTAAGGGTTCAGTATACAACATCTACACGAAATATGCTCATGGAGAAGAGAGCCAAAGAAGACAGAAACACTAGGGAATGGAAGCAGAACTTGGAGCTTGACCTCGGAACTTCTGCTACTTTACTAATCAATGAGCACTCTCATGATTGTCAAATGGAATTTTATCTGTTCAACGTTTGTTTTTGATCTTCACTGATATCTGCTTGCACTTTGTGCTCTTCTAACTAGTACTTGAGATCCACGGTATCCTTATTATCTGACGATTGTTGCTTGGCTTGTCGTAAGCATTCTTCTGCAGTTATACTCTGAGCATATGTCAGTTGGTGATATATGGGTTAGGTTATAAAGTGGAGGAAAATTCATTGCATTTCGTGGACTTTGTTTCCCATCTTTCTATAATGGATTTCTCTTTTTAACTTGTTAAAATTAGGTTTAACCCTAGTTCAGATGGGGAACTGATTTCTTTAGCTTCCATCTTAGAAAATCATGTCGCGGTGAAACAGGATTTCTTGAGAAGAAAAAAATGCAAGATAATTTGAACTGCGGTTCAATTGGATAAAAGGAAAGACTACCTGAACATCATAACATTGTTGTTCAAATTAAAATAGCTCTATAGCAAGTGAGATTTCTAGAAGGCAAAAATTAATAGGGTGAGTTTCCCATCATTCCATGGCCTTAATTTTATTGGATACAGATGCATGCGCTGGATGACGAACCGTGAGAAAGGATTTGTTCTTAGAATACAGCTAATGGTAAGGTATGCTCGTTTAAGACATTGGGAACTAGTAAGTACTAGAGATTTTAAGTTCCATCTGGAAGAGAAAACCCTAGGTTTGCCAGATGGCCGGTTTTAGGATTACCACTCTTGATGTGTTGTACTTCTGATTCGTAGAAATTTGAATTCAAATATCTGAGTTCTATAGGCCAAACTTGGAAGAAAAGATTCTTACTTGTCTAGGAACTATTTAACAATCAGATTGTAAGTTTAGTGTCTTCTTTGATTTTTGATGTTTTTGATTTCTGACTCCAAAGCATTTTCTATGGAAGTAATTGCAGCTTTGAGTTCTGCTTCATTATTGGTACTGGGTCATCATTTTAGGTTGAAAGTGATTTTATTCTTTTCTTGCAACTGGCATTTATTGCACTATTAATCAAGACGCATGCCCATCATTATTGTTACATCCAAGGGCTAGAGGGCAGTCAGATCAGGGCCACCCACCTCCATTGATAAAGAGGGATAGCAAATCCACTTTGGCTGGACTTGAAGGCTATCTATATCTTTCATACAATTGTAAATATTGGATAAGAACTGAATAGTCAAAATTGATCAAATACTACTTCTCCCAAATTGAATGAAGTATTTTAAGAGTAGAAGGTTATGAAGGCAACATTGTTTTCCTAAGAAATAAATACTTTTTAGTTGGATCACATCCCACATGGCTATGCTTGTGGAATTATCCGGTTATCCCTAAACACATTTCCTTTCTACTTCGACAAGTTTACATATCCAAAAGACATGCTTAACTATTTTAGATCTTTTGACAAATCATACAATAGTAGCTGTTGAGTGCGATTCAATCCATCCTTCACTACTAAACTGATATGAAATAGTAGAACTCTCAAAGATTATTACACCTTCGCTGATACCTTGATTTGAAGTTTGAAATTTCCTCTTCTTGTTAAGACATGATTATTTAACAAGTTGGCTGTATCTTTTCATAGAGTTCCTAGCTTTCGGGAGTCCATAAATGCCAAATGGCTTCCCATAAGACCATTCCAATCCCCTCTAATTGGTCTTGATTATCTGAACTTAGATTAAACACTACTGTACTTAGATGATCTAAACAAACTATCTTGAGAATCATATGACATATCAACTGCTTGAAGGTTTTTTATGAGCTTGCTAAGAGAGCCGATTGACAGTGTTCTTGCCCCACAAATTACCTCATGTATGAGAGTTTTTCTCTGCTGAATGTTTTCTTGCAAAGGAATAAGTTAGCTGAAGTTGTCAATTTTTTGTTGAAAGTCTAAATTGATTTTGTTATTAACTGCCAACATCAACTGTTATCCACATAATCACAATGCAATTGTGAAGAGACTAAGTTCTACACTTGCTTCACTTAGGAATGCATGAGCCAAGGATCTTAAAAGGCCTTGGCCACACAAACTTCTTTGTGGAGAACCTATCCGGCAAGTATGCCATTAATATGTACAACATAGATGACTAATTTTGCATCTAGCACAATCCCTTTGCACGAATATGATTAAGGTCAAACCCTCTCTCGTCTCTTGGTAAAAGTAAAGAGGTTGGTGAAACCAATGTAAGCTCCCTTTTGTTGCTCTCCCCCCCATCCCTGCCAAAAAAGAGAATGCGCTAAAGAAGTAAAGATGTAGGGACAGTAATTGAGATGGCTTGCATACATAAGCCTATTGGAGATAGTGGCGCGTCTTACAAGAGGATGTCTTGAGCTGCCCATTAATGAAGATTATTGTCGATTTTGCAAGTCCTAAAGTGCCTTGGTAGGCACATGGTTGCCAAAGGCATACCTAAATAACAATTGATATGCCCTGTGTGAAGAAGCTTCTATTTCATATTAGGCCATGGAGGCAAGTCTTGTTGCCCTATAAGAAGATCCTCTTAACATTACTTTGCTCATGATGGCTTTAGTTTCATGGCAGTGCAATGTTCCTTCAATGATATCATAGCATAATTGTAGAGTGCACAATGAATCATCGATAAATGAATATTTATTACTTCTTAACACTAGTAAGAGACATCTCTCATATTTGACCTTCCACTTGAGCAACATTAAGTGGATAAACTAGAGCATCCATTATAACAACTTATAAATATAGGAGCCAGGGAGTAACCTTGTTTAATTGACCAGGTAGGCGGAAAGACATCTAATAGATAACATTGACAAATATACTGGAGGAATCAATTGAAGAGACAATTATGACTGGTTTTGTAAAAATGTTCCCAAATCTGAGCTTTATATTGTGAAATACCACTTGATTCTTTCATGTGCCTTGTCGAAGTCAACCTTGAGTACTAGAACTATTTGGTTGGATTCTGTTGCCCATTCAAGACTTTCTCAAGTGGCAATCAAACTATCAAGGATGAAAAGTCCTTTGATAATCACTGCATGTTCAGGTTGGACAACTTATCTAAATGGAACTCCTTGATCTACAAGGATAATCTAGCATATTGAAACATCATTGAAGGAAAGGTCATTTGAATCCCTCCAATTTTCCTTCAGTGATGACTTGCGGCTTTCCCAAACCCTCCTTATATGGTGGGAAATAAAGGGATAGTAGTTGTTGCTGTTGAAAGATTGGGCAGTTGAATTCCTTTCCAACCAGGCTCAATTGTGGCGAGCCTTGTGAATGTATTTGCTTTGAGTAGAACTTTCAAGTTACCGTGTCCTTCAATGGTTTTGATAATTTGCTTAGCACAAATGATTGCTCCTTGAGTTTTGATGTTTATGATACCTAGCCTCCTTGAAATTCTTAGGAGTGGACTCGAGGAGCAATCCTTTGCGCCAAGCATATTGCTCCTTGAAATTCCCTAAGCATATTGAGCTCCTTGAAATTCCTTGAGCAATTATAAATTTGAAATATTTCAATGAGCAATGTAATAAACTTGAAATATTTAAAGGATATAATAAACTTATTTGATTGTGCTTTGAAATTTTTAGGAGTTTTGATTTACATTTGTGTGCATTGATGATGTTAATAAGACCCCCCATCTTTGATCATTCAATACTGGTTTTTTCTTCACATGAAGATCAGTTCCCTTATATGCATGTAGGCTTCCAAACATTACACCACACATGTCAAGGGGTACTACATATAACTCCACTTTATAAATAAATATATACTTATCACAAACTTGACCTTACAATGCTTAGTGGTTATGTTATCTTCATCCTTTTTTACCCATCCCAATGGATATGGGCCCAAATGATTAGGAACCTCCAACCCAAACTCGTTGACCAGATCCTTTGGTATGAGGTTGGCTTTGCACTGTAATGCGATGGAACATCTACCTTGGTGTTTTTGGCCTGGATCTTAATATGGAAGAGTTTTCTCATCTCCTTCTCTTCCTTGTGATGGAGGCTACTCAAATTCTCCTTGTTTTGCACTAAAGTGCAAACAATCTTCTCATCTACATTCAAGTTTCTCCCTATCTAGTTTCTCAAATCCATTACTAGTAGGTTTCTGCAACACACCCCATTATCTAACCAAAGGTGGTTACTGTGTTACTCGACTCCCCTGTGCAGTTACCAGAATGGAGTAAAGATTTTTTTTTGTTCCCTAAAATTTTCAAGGCGGTGCTTCAGAATCTTGTGTACACTTCATAAACTGTACTTGCTTCCAAGCTTCGAGTTGTTCTGACTACTATGATTTCCGCAACTCTCAAACTACACTAGCAAGATTTTCAATCATCTCCACCAAAATTACTCCAAAGCAAGGTAGACCATGGCAGGGATGGTTATACAATTACGATCTCATAATGAAACAGCACAAATGTACTCTGAAATGTCAAGACAGAATTTTCAAGGCCAAAAACTCTCAATACTAAATATAGACAAAATTTACCATACTGCAACTGATCATTCCAGTGTGGATGTTAGCACATGGTGTTTGAACATAATTTTGGACTATGTCTCCATTATACATTTACCTGGCAAACTTTGGAAAATCGATTACCCTAATTGCATTGCCTAGATTAAGCCTGGTTTGACAATGGCTAAAAGATAGAAAAGTGACCTAATAATGCAATAGTATCACCTGCACCCTCCTTAACCACCGTTACCTTTCCTGTATAAATTGCACTGACTGAAAAATCCTCATTGCAACTATGTTGTTGAGAAACATAATCCCCATTAGGTATAGATGCTATTCTTAATTTGTCATGGAACCACATTATTGAACCATAGTGGCCAGCTACACGATTAGCATGTTTTGCAAGCATGGCATCCCTGCTAGCATAAACAGATCTTGTCACATATACCACATTACCATACATTCACTTGTCAACATCGAGCTTGAACTCTCTCCTACTTCTCTTGTGCAGCTGTGTAAAGAATGGGTCAAATATGCCAATGTCTTTGGGATCTGTGCTTTGAGTAAGGCTGTTTGAGATTACTATAAAGATATCTTATTATTTTGTAACCTAACTCCTTTAAAGGGCTTCTGGGTCTATACTTGACAAATTCCTCCGTGCTCCAACACCTAATCTTTAAATACACCTCAAAACAAAGAGCTCCCTTAGTTGATGTTCAGATCCGGGAATCACTTGCAAGGCCAGTACTTAGCTTTTTAACTGTACAGGAAGGGTACTCCTCATACCAAGCTACTAAATTTTGACCATGTAGGTAAATTAATCCATCTCTGCTACCATGGATAAAGGTTTACAGGCATGAAGTAGTAGCACTGCAGATGTGGACAGAACCTTGGGAATTGTGCTCTCTTTGTGCTAAGGATAGACCATAAGCTATGTTAAAAATAGATCTGCCTTGATTCTCAAAAATAAGGGCAGCATATTGGCCTCATGTGATGTATCCTCTTGCTGCTCATACTATCTTGAAACAAATATGAAATGTTCCTGCTGCCAAAACTCCTGTTTGGACAATTTGAAAATATAAGCAACCTGATCAGCTTACATGCTTTTTCCTAACATGGACATCACAGTTCACACAGATTCTACAGTGCTAAATTGAAGCCTCTGGGCCAACACTCAGATGTACTAAGGGATGAAATCCTTATAAACTTCATGTACCAATATCAAACGTCAAAGTTCCATTGTGTTTTCTAATTTCTAAAAGTATTCACAGGTCCATACAATGAAAGCACCAGCAACTATTCAACCATACTAAAAAGAAAATGTGAATGCATTCTTTCTCAAAGAAATGATGCACCTGATTTAATCTCCCACGTTTTCGAGTCTGCTGGAAATGCATATTTCAAATCACAGGACCACTTTCTAGACTATTGGTTATTGTCTTCCTTAGGTTAATTTGGACGTTAACAAATCTGGGAAATCACTATGCTGAAAAAGAATTGTTGCCAAAAATGATCCTTTATTTTCAGCGGTAACACTGGAATTGTTTATTTATTTATTGAAACATGGAGCTTATATTTACAGAAAACGTTTACAACCAGAGAAGAAAAGAGCAGAGGGGTATATAAAATGAACTTCATAACCTCTTTATCAAAGCTATTGAAACAGAGTAAAAGCATGACACTCTGCGTGACCCAAAGAATAGGCATCTTTGGTCAAGAAGAATTCTTTTTCCAAGGGCTGGTGGCAAACTTCATCTTTCCACAAAAGATTGAAAATAAACAGAATAATATCTTGATCAAGAACATACTCAAGTTTCCATGGCATGAATAGTGACAAAATCTGCAATCAACAATGATAAAGGCCAGAATAAGCAATGCAAACAAGATAAGATAATGGCCATGCCCGACAAAACAATTCATCAATGTACCCTATCTTGAAGCAACCCAAAATAGTGATCCTCAAACCAACTCCAACAGTGCTTGGCAACCAACGGTCCCAGATAATATGGTTGATGGTCTATGGGCCTTAACGGACATCACAGGACAAAGGACATCTGAGAGATCACCTTTAGCCTACTTGGCCTTAGATGGAATACCCTAATCCATAAACAATAAGGAGCATGGTGCAATCATCACTAACCCCAGTGACCAAATTGGTTTTTTGGAGGCAAACAAAAATAAAGCAAGCGGCCTGAATTTATCAGTAACTCAATAAAGAGGAGCATATTGCCCAACCATTCCAACCCCTGGAATTTGCCTGCGGGAAGGCATAAAATCAATGGCCAGAAATAGGCCAAACATGCCAAGCAGCTACCACTCCCACAAATAATTTAGCAAAAAAAAAAAAAAAAGAGACCATGAGGAAAATACCCTCACGCCACCTAAAGAGCATAAGGAGCCTCTGATCTTTTTCTCAAGCACGAAGTATGGGCATAAAAAATAATAACCGATCAAAATCTGATCTGATTCATAACAAAGTCCAATAGTAAACCAGAAATGCTTCAATTCAAACAAAAAGGGAAATACAATTTCCACATTCGGGAACAGGGAAAGATCCCATATCCAACGTGAAGAGGAAATCCAATTTATCAAAACATCGATCCAATAAAGAAACCTTGCTGTTACAAAGGGCCACACATAAGCAACCCAAGAGTAGAATGAATATATATATATATATATATATATATATGCCTTTCAGGTCAAGCATATACCATCCATAATATATAAGGTGCATAATCATAAAGGACTCAAGGACTCAAGATTACAGTCGAGTTCAACGTATACCAAGAACTGGTTCCTTTTTTCAAAAATAACATTGAAAGAAAGATTGTTAATTTTAGATAACAATGGTGTGTTCTATGCTTAAGACAAATTACTTCAATGTTCCTTTAGCAGCCTATGATAAATTCTAATTATATCCAGTAGCAATCACATTAACTTATACACATTGACAGTAAATTCAGATAGAACATAAAAACATATGCAGAAGACAAGCCAAGACAAGATGACACAAGATGTGGCGGATGCCAGGGACAAACCCCAATGTGGAGAAACCCTTTGATCAAATCTTCATATTATTCTTCAATAGTTCAGCCGATAGAGAAAGAGTACAAATATAAGAAATATATGCCCAAAACAAATCTGCCAAATCAGCTGTCAATGCAGGCCTAACCAAAAAGTCAACGGCGGTCAAAATTGCCCCAAAATATCCTCCAAACAACAGTCCAATTCAGTCTTCCAGGACAGTCAAAATTAGCGCAAAACAATTCGGTCAAACCCAGTCAAGGGAAAGAGAAACATTGCTGTGATTTTCTGCAGTCAAATTTGAAGTCAATGCTGATCAACCTGTCTCAAACTTCTCGATTTTCGTGCCAATAAATGAGGCCTAGAAAAATCAAACTTTTGGCCCAAAAATCAAGGTGAACGTTGGTCAAATCACCCTTGGTCAACACCGTGAAAACTTCTACCTGTTTTACTCAGAAAAACACGGCCTCTTGCCACATGTGCGAAGAAAAAAGAGAGAGCTGTTTGCTACACGTGTGAAGAAGAGAGAGAGAGACCTCCAAGCTATACGGACCAATCAAGAGATAGAAGATGATGTGATAAGATTATGTCCAAATGAGGAAAATGTCTCCTCTATTTATACATTTCATTGAGGGTGAGAAGATACATCCATTGAGCTTCATGAGCATATATACATTTCACTGTGGCCGACCTTGACAATTTGTCCTTGAGAGAAATAATTCATAATTCCATTTCTGCTTGTTAGAAAGAGATGATCTTTATATCAAAATTGTATCTCTTCGAAAGAGGAATCCAATGTAATAATCATTTTCATCATATGAGCTGTTCTAAGGTGGAAGTTGGCCCTAGTTGTCAATTTTAACAAAGATTGTGTTAATTATAATTTACTATCTGTAGTTCACGTGAGCCCAAGTATTATAATGTAGAGAATTAATAGAAACCCTAGTTAACAGTTCTAGTCAGTCGGTGCTCACTTGATTGCGAAACTTGGATGGCAAGTCTGGCTTGTAAGGTAATACAATCACACTTACAGTTGTAGAATACTCACCATAAGAACGATAAAATAGTTTAAATTTGCATGAGGATTTTTGTGCAATTTTTGAATCTTGATCTCATTGAACCCCTGAATGCCTACTAATTTATAGAGTGATTAGGCTAGTAGGCTAACTAAATACCTATAGGCGGATTATGTGGTGCTTTAACGCATAAGGCACCCTATTTGGCTCCTTAGAAAGTATCACGAATTCTAGTAATGATTGCATATTTGTTGTTTATAGTTTCTGGCCAAGTACTATGTACAAAGATATATGAAGGCTTCCTGTGTGTGGGTGACCGAACAGAGAGTATCCCGTTCGGAAGGAGTAGTTCTTGAGTGCTATTTTTTTTGTACGAGAGATGCTTTTGGGTGAGGAATTGAGTTAGTTTATAATATTCGTCTCAACTTAACATTGATATATATATATATATATATATATATATATATATATATATTGGCTGCAGCTCATGTAAGGATGGGTGAAGAGTCATCCCCAACACTTTGTTGCACTTGTTGGATGCGTAATTTAATTCTTGACCGAAGAAGTGCTCATGTTGCATACTTTCAATGGAGCCTGCTACACGAAAAATGAGAAATACATGAAAAACGTGATTATATATATGTTATCAATGTTAATTGAGACGAATATTATAAATTAACTTAGTACCTCAATGGGAAGCTCTCATACAGAAAAATAGTACTCGAGAAAAGATGGCAGTGAGTTGGAGCCAATTGAACAATAAAAAAGAAACGAATATATGAAACCAAATTAAGAGCTCCTTTCATCTGCTATTTAGATGCTATTCTAATATGAACAAATACACAGTTAATTGACATTCAAACAATTCCAATAATATAGACATGAGATTCGCTACTTACCACAAGGGCGTTAGATACTTATCTTTGGGTGACTAAGTCAGAGATTGCAACTCTCCACCCAACCTTATATTGGGCTGCATGGTGGTCCTTCTTGCAACGCAATAACCCCCAAGCTATAGATTCCAGAGCGTTGGTGAGGGACTTTCTAATGGGATAGATTGGCTAGAATAGAGTCTCTGGAGGGTCGACCCCCTCCACCCTCCAACTAAATTACAACATTTAAACTATTCAAGCTCACATCAAGTTTTGAGAGCTTATGAAGGCTTCTAGGCTCCCCAAGAATAGAGTTAGTTTATAATATTTGTCTCAATTACCAAGTTAATTTATATATAATACTTTAATGTGGTTTGACTAAAGCCCTGACCCAAACAAGGAAAATATTTGAACTTCTAGATTTGACTACCTGGGGGCGAGGCTTGAGCCTAACCTCCACCTTTAGTGCTTCTAAGATTGCTTAACAAAATATGGCAGTAAAAGTTTGCTACCTGTGAATGATGACTACACCAAGGGTTGTGGTAATAGTTGTTTCGAAACACATCAGAGAATGGCAAAGTTGCAGGGCTGAGCCTGTGAGCAACAAGGGTCTCTGAAACGCATTAGGTGTAGTGAAAGCGCCAACAACACCTTGCATATCCTTAAACTAGGTGTATAACTCTTTCTACAGGATACCCTAGGTCATGTAGATAGAAAAGTGATGGCAAATGGGATAAATGAATAGAGGGCCGACATATACCCAGAAGAAAAAGAGCACTATTGGCTACTTGTGGTCACAATGAATGAATGGTTGCTTGTTAGTGAAGTGTGGTAGCCGAACTAGGAGGTGTGTGTGGTACCAGAACTAGGGGGTGCGTGTTGATGGGTGAAGTTTGGACTATGCTCTTGAAGGCACAAACACTCAACAAAAGGAGAGGTAGCATCGACAAGATTGCCAATCATTGTAGTAGAAGACCCGGGAGTGGATATATATATATATATAGTAAAGCTACAAATCAAGATTGTTTATATTCTAAATGTTAATAGAGCTAAGGCATGGAAGGAGCTAGTGAACCATGCAGAGAGTGAACACAAGTAGACATAGTCGATCCATGGTGCGAAGGCAAGCATGGAAACATTTACTTGCATTCCCCCCTTTCCACATTTTGTTTCCTCCCTCATTTTTCCCTATCTGGCCAAGCTCTCTTCAGCACATGAAACCTTGATCTCTGCCCCCTGTGCCTCTGATTTTTTTTGTTAGTTTTTGTTTTGTGACCCTTAATCTATTTTGTGTCTTCTTGCCAGAATATTGCAGGCCAATCACCATGGTGCCACACAAGCCCACATCCCAAACAATTTTCCCCTTCCACCTTAGCTTTGGAATATGTGTCCCCAACTGAGTGCATATAATTTAATTAACTTACAATGCTTAAAATAAATGGGAAATGTAACCAGGGTTATTACAAACCCCTCCCCATCGGGGGAACAATGTCCTCGGTGTTTAATGACCATATACAATAGAAACAAATATGCTTACAATATCAAACACCACTAAGATAAACCTTTATATATATAGTTCGTTTCAACTTTTATAATCCATCTTGTATGTATAGTGACTTTCCCAACCACTTGGTAAATATTAATTTATAGATTCATTTGCAGTTCTATTGATGTTTTAGATGTATTCAATTTGACTTGGATTTGTTCCCTCTTTTTGAAGTGTCACCTACCTCCAATGTCCAACATTGCTATCCTTGTGCTCCTTGTTCCTTTAATGAACAATTCCCGGCTCATTGTTTTCGAGCACATCTCCAATGTGCTTTAGATTCCCATTCAACCATGCTCATGACCAAAAACCAATTTACTTTCCGACCTTCCCTTCTTTGCTTCCTAGTCCCTCGGGAAATATGGTCACCGCCCCCCTCTCCTCCCCTTTCCGTGTAGTCACTTACCTTCCAAGTTCAAGGATCCCCTTCATGGAAAGACTTCAATGCATTGGAAGGGTCTTAAAACCAAGGTATATCCTTGCCTCAAAATTATCATATTGGTCTTGTCATGCTTTATGGCGATTAGTTGGCACCATTGGTGCTAGTGTCCCACAATGGCTCTGTGTCAACTACCTTATAGGCAGTATACATTTTTTTCAAACTCAAATCAATTAGAAGTCCAACAGATCATCATTATTCTTCAACAATTTCTCAAATTTATGTAATCTAAATTCTATAGTCCTGTGTGCCATAATATAAAAATGATTCTAGTATGTTTATAGAGCCTTGTAAAACATCTAGGTAAGCCTATGGATTTTACCAAAGAGTTTCACTCTAGGGAGTTTTTTACCCTCCCCAATTATTCATGTTTTTTAACCCTTACAATTGGTAGAGTTTTTCTCCCAAATATCCCCTAAAGCTAGAGTGGGATTCAATGATAAGGTCTTAGGTGAGTCTTAGTGTATCGAGTCTATGTATCATTACCATACTAGATCATCTGTGAAGTGTCGCAGAATTTGGTTGAGTCTAGATGTCAATTTTTAATGGTAAAAAATTCCCCTTATGTGCGGGATTTCTATGTAATATTTTATGTAAAGATATAAAATGTGTTGTCTATAAAAGCATGGGGGTACGAGTACTTAAAATTACACCTCAACTCCTAAATTTTTTATTTACACATACTTTGAGGGTGAAAAATGTGTTTAAACCGCTCTAGAGTCGTTATTTTAATTTTTCCAGCAAAAAAGTGGCAAAAAAAAAGGCCGAAAATTAGTCAAAAAATTTAAATGAGAGAAAATAAAAATTCTCTCCAAGTGGAAAAACAAATTTTTGGAGAAAGTGGACTTTCATGAGGAAGAATAAATTTGAAAGACTCATTTCCAAGTTAGAAAAATCCCACAAAAATTTCGTTGGGCCAGAAAAAATAATTTCTCAAGGTAAATTAAGTTTTTGGTCCAAGTAGTTAAATTGAATGAGGGAATTTCAAGAAGGAAAAATTGAAAGAAATATTTGTGGCCCTCCATTAAGGAAAAATCGATTTTTTCAAAGAGAAAATTGAACTATTGGACCATAGTGGTTAATCGAAGGGGTTTTTTTCAAGGAGAAAAAATAAAAAAAAATTATATTTTGGACTAGGATCAAAGCCTTAATCAAGGAATTCTTATTTTTCTTTCAGATCAAGAGTCGATATTAAATTTTGGTATGGATCAAACTTCAACTAGCCGTTTTTTCCATGGATCAAACTTCCACGGATCAAACTTCAACTAGCCGTTTTTTCCATGGATCAATTAAAAATTGTGCACATTATTGGACCTAGCTGTTTTCTCCACTTGGAAGGCTCTAACTCTCAGTATTTTCTATAAATTGAGCCATAGGCTCCTCATTGTATCGTCTTTGGATGGAGTAATTTGGTTCTGAAGCTCTGTATTAAAATATTTTTTTGATTAATAAAGTAGTCTTTGGGGGAAAAGCTATGATGTTCTTCAACTTCTTGTGGTATTTTTTTTTTTTTTTTTAATATTGTGCTTATTTTCTACTGGCGTTTTAATTTTGTTATTTCAATTAGCTCTTGAAAATTCATCTGTGTAAAGTTATTTTGCATCATTGTTTAGATTTGGAGAAACACACTAGGTGGAGCAGATCTATTGGTTTTCGGTTAAACCCTTAGACTCCTCTACCACTGTGCTATCCAAATCTCTGTGGAATATCTTTTGAGTGTGTAGATTTTTTTATTTTTTATTTTGGTCAAATCTTGGCGACTTGTGGAAGTTTTTGGCTAAACAAACTAACTTCCGAGGAACTTCCGAGGAACAAGGACCGAAGAACCTATAGTGGGACTTCTCAAAGGCCTATCATACGGAATTGCATTGAAGTGAGTTTCTTGCCTTTTGCTCTACAAAGATCGCTCATTTTGAAATTAAATCTTTCACTTATTCTAAAGCACTTTGATGGATCTATTTTCTATTTCTAGAGCTATATTATTTGATCTATGGGCGGTGGTGTCATCATACCCCTAGGTTAGACTTAAATTATTTGTAAATACTTTTTCTATCCTTTTAATTGTAAATTTGTAAATAAATTTTTATATATTTTAAACTAACCCTGTATGGAAATCCTGTTGACCTTCTATATAATTCCAATTTGCATTGTACATATTGTGGTTTGGCTTTCTTGTTTGTCTCTACAGGTTTGGAAGAGGGTATCAATTTTTTTGGATTGGATCCATTTGTATAATTTGAAGGCTTGATCCCAGTGAAGTTTTGAAGGAACAATATTTTTTTGAAGTCCAGATCTGCCCCCTAGCCAGGACGACTAGGGTTTTAGGGGCAACAAAAATTTTTTTTGATAGGTCATCTAGGTCTTGGGCCATTTTCCTAACATTTAAGGCAACCGTTTAGCCTTTTAGGGTGGGCACAAGGGTTTTTAGGGTGCCCCTTGCCTCATAACCAAATTTCTTAAGGGCTTCTCAAATTCATAATTTTTTTGCAAAATTTTTTAGGACTTCGCTTGGGGTTTTTGGCCTTTCTGTGCTTTAGATATCATTTGTTGGGCAACCACTAGCTTAAAGGACTATTTCTTGGCACCTTGTGAGGGTTTTGGTAAAGTTTTTGTGGTTTAAAATTTTTGTGAAGCCTCTTCCCTATATGCCATTAGCCTTCCGCCCTTTTTATTTGCACTTAAATTTTTATGCTAACCCTTTGTGATATTTCCGGTATACTACACTAATATTTGAGAGGGTTTACAATAAAATTTTGGGCATAAATACGGTTTCTACAGGCTTATCATCATTAGGATAACTATATAAGACAACCGTTAGCATTTGGGCCTATTTTCTCAAGGACGAGGGCTCAACAAAGAGCCTCTTCTTCAGCTGGCGTGCTGTAGAAAAAATATTTTTTTTTGGAAGACAATTGAAGCCTTGAACCGTCAAGTAATCACCACAAAAAATTATATTTATCTTAAATAAATTTTTAATTAAATTTCTGGGCTGGCCATGAGGTCTAGGTGGCCATCCTCCATCTAGGTCGTGAGCTTTTGTTGACCTAGGGTATATTATTCTTGAAGGCCGAGTGCCCTAGGAAGGTTGGATCGACTTCTTTGAAGTGTTTACATAACTGGTATGATCACACAAATTGAGTTAGATCTTTAATTTCTTGTAGACATTGAAAAGTTTTTCTCCATCGTTTCCATTTGCAGAACCCTGGTATATTATTTGTAGGCCCAGATCTGAGAGCTGCAGGGTTTAGAGGGTGTTTCCAACGTGTCTTTTGCAGGACAAACTACTAACACTTGTGTGCAAGAACTTTGGAGGAAGACCACTGGCCTATTGTTTGATTTCACTAAGAGAAAAGGGCATGTGAAGCCTCTTTCCTCACTTTAGGGTTGCATATTCATTGGCTATATTTCAATGATTTGTTGTCATAGTGTTGCTAGGTATGATCTTAATTTAAGTTATTGTGCTGAAGGTGAAGGCATCAACATTTTGGAGTTTCATTTTATAAGCCTTCTTTAAAGAAGTTTCAGTCCTCTCTCACTATCAGAGAGGGTCTGAGTTGTAATGTTAAATAAAGCAATCAAATTTCTTTCTTCAAGGAGGCTGGGGTTTCACCTCTTGGTATCCCTGCTCCTATCCCAGGAGGAGTTTTCTGTGTGTGACTGCTAGCCTCTCTCTTTCCTTGGATATGCTAGTTTAGATCTAACTCATTGTTGCATCGTTCTTAGATTTGGTTACTAACTGTTCTTTTTGGCTAGTTTAGTTTTTTTTTTTTTTTTTTTTTTTTTTTTTTTTTTTTTTTTTTTTTTTTTTTTTTTTTATTTAAATCACTGTTAGCAATCTCATTTGCCATATTTTGGTTGTGCTCTCATCATAATATTTTTGCTTGCTGCAATTGTCTCTTAAGAAAACATCATTGACAAAGGTATTTGAGATATTTCTCTAACATTCTAATAGAATTGCATTGTTCCTGTTTCATTGAATAGCCTTAAATTTGCTTCACTGGATCATTGTTGTAAGTTATAATCTTGGGCTTTGAAGTAATCATGACAAACTTTGGTTATAAGTTCTCTATTGAAGAAATATTTTAATTAGATTTCATTGGAGCATTCACATTTGTATCCTAGAGCTAGATTGCATCCTAAAATTTATCTCCAAGCATAAGCTTGGTTTACGGAGAGATAGGGAAACCTTCTCCAGTATTCAGTTTGAGGAACTTGATCCTTTGACAATGGTTAAAACGAGTGACCTTGCAGTTCTCTTGTGGGAAATCCCTTACAGGAACGGAGACACTTGGGTTGCTACAAGTCCTGGGTAGGTATTGTTAATGAGGCCTTAGCCTTCTTCCCCAACACTTCTCCCAACAACCTTGTGTAACACTTGTTTCAAAATAATTGAGGAGAATACATTCACCATAGATTAGACATTTAAATAGAAGTAACCAAGATCTTGCATCTCACATAGATAGACCTTGCATCGAATCCTTTGCATTTCAATTGGTTATCTATAATTGCACTTGTGAGCTCATTTTATTTTTACAAGTACAATTGTTGCACTTGTTGTTTTTCAAGCATGCAATCTATTATTCACCGTTTCCCTGTCATAACAATCAGAAACACGTGTGATTGAACCCGCACCATTCGATCATTGCATCACGATCTGACGGTCTCCGCTGCTTTCCCCGCTTGTTAAACCCAGTTTACTTCCCCCCACCGTCGATCATGTTCACCACAATCTAACGACGTTTGCTCCTCCCGATGCCGTAACTTAACTGCATGTTAATGCGCAATAAAGCGGTTTTCCGCTGCGTCCCGTCATCCACGTGTCGTGCAATGAATGGTATCGCACACCATGGTACGTTTACCACCCACCTCCAAAAGCGGTGCAGGGAATACTGGTTACCGCCTGTTCGCTCGTCCCCGCTGGTTAACCTCTGCACATCTTTATCGCCCGGTAGCCGTCGGATCTTTTCGCTGGAAATTTGACGACTCATGTTTGTTTGTTGTTGAACGCGTCCACTGCTCCTCCGATAGCTCCTGATAACTCTGTCTGCTTCCTCTACGACTCTGATGGTTCAGTGTGCTCCTCTCGTCTCCATCTACTCCTCTAGTGGCTCTGTCCACTCCTTGAATATTGCCATATTGACATCAATGACAATCCGTGTCCAACAATCTCCCCCTTTGTTATTGATGGCAATATTCTTCTGCTTTCTCCCCCTTTGACATCAATGGCAAAGGAATGCATATGGACTCCCCCCGTCAAACTGCTCCCCCTGTCCTGCTGCATCTTTATGAATGAACTTGAGTGATGATAAAGGAATAACCCCCATCTTTTGACGCAGAGGTTTGAATGCTTCTCGAGGAAGAGGGTTTTGTGAAATAATTAGCAGTCAATGCAACCCTAACGAAAAAGTCAACGACGGTCAAAATTGCCCCAAAATGTCCTCCAAACAACAGTCCAATTCAGTCTTCCAGGAGAGTCAAAATCAGCCCAAAACAATTCGATCAAACCAAGTCAAGGGAGAGATAAACATCGCTGTAATTTTCTACAGTCAAATTTGAAGTCAATGCCGATCAACTTGTCCCAAACTTCTCGATTTTCATGCCAATAAATGAGGCCTAGAAAAATCAAACGTTTGGCCCAAAAATCGAAGTGAACATTGGTCAAATCACCCTTGGTCAACACCCTGAAAACTTCGACCTCTTTTACTTAGAAAAACACGGCCTCCTGCCACACATGCGAAGAAAAAAGAGAGAGTTGCCTACTACACGTGCGAAGAAGAGAGACGTCCAAGCTGTACAGACCACTCAAGAGAGAGAAGATGATTTGATGAGATTATGTCCAAATGAGGAGAAGGTCTCCTCTATTTTTACATTTCGTTGAGGGTGAAGAGATACATCCATTGAGCTTCATGAGCATACATTTGACTCTGGCCGACCTTGACAATTTTTCCATAAGAGAAATAAATTCATAATTCCATTTCTGCTTGTCAGAATGAGATGATCTTTATATCAAAATTGTACCTCTTCGAAAGAGGAATCCAATGCAATAATCATCTTCATTACATGAGCTATCCTAAGGTGGAAGTTGGCCCTAGTTGCCAATTTTAACAAAGATTGTGTTAATTATAATTTACTATCTGTAGTTCACGTGAGCCCAAGTATTATAATGTAGAGAATTAATAGAAACCTTAGTTAACAGTTCTAGTCAGTAGGTGCTCACTTGATTGCGAAACTTGGATGGCAAGTCTGGTTTGTAAGGCAGTTAAATCACGCTTATAGTGGTAGAATACTCAACATAGGAACGATAAAGTAGTTTAAATTTGCGTGAGGATCTTTGTGCAATTTTTGAATCTTGATCTCATTGAACCGCCCGAATGCCTACTACTTTATAGAGCGATTATGCTATTAGGCTAACTAAATGCTTATAGGCAGACTATGTGGTGCTTTAACACATAAGGCACCCTATTTGGCTCCTCAGAAAGTATCACGAATTCTGGTAATGATTGCATATTTGTTGTTTATAATTTCCGGCCAAGTACTATGTACAAAGATATATGAAGGCTGCCTGTGTGTGGGTGACCGAATGGAGAGTATCCCGTTCGGAGGAGTAGTTCTCGAGTGCTATTTTTTTTGTATGAGAGATGCTTCTGAGTGAGGAATTGAGTTAGTTTTAAGTTGTCTCAAGTACATTGAGAAAATTATATATATATTATAATATAATAATTTATATATATTGGCTGAACTCATTAAGATGGGTGGAGAATCCCCAAGATTTGTAGCATTTGATGCGTATTAAATCCCTGACAGAGTGCCCATGTTGCATACTTTTGATGGACCCCGTTGTATGAAAAATGAGAAATACATGAAAAAACGTGATTATATATATATATTATCAATGTTAATTGAGGTGAATATTATAAACTAACCTAGTAACCTCAATTGGAAGCTTTTCTCATACATGAAAATAGTACTCGAGAAAAGATGGTAGTTAGTTGGAGCCAATTGAACAACAAAAAAGAAACGAATATATGAAACCAAATTAAGAGCTCCTTTCATCTGCTATTTAGATGTTATTCTAATATGAACAAATACATAGTTAATTGACATTCAAACAATTCCAAAAATATAGACATGAGATTTGCTACTTACCACAAGGGCGTTAGATACTTATCTTTGGGTGACTAAGTCAGAGATTGCAACTCTCCACCCAACCTTAGATTGGGCTTCATGGTGGTCCTTCTTGCAACACAATCACCCCCAAGCTAGATTCCAGAGCGTTGGTGAGGGACTTGCTAATGGGATAGATTGGCTAGAATCGAGTCTCTAGAGGGACGACCCCCTCCACCCTCCAACTAAATTACAACATTTAAACTATTCAAGCTCACATCAAGTTTTGAGAGCTGATGCACGCTTCTAGTCTCCACAAGAACAGAGTTAGTTTATAATATTTGTCTCAATTACTGAGTTAGTTTATATATAATACTTTAATGTGGTCTTACTAAAGAATTGACCCAAACTATGAACATATTTGAACTTCTAGATTTGACTACCTGGAGGCGAGGCTTGAACCCACCCTCCACTTGTAGTGCTTCTACGATTGCTTAACAAAATATGGCGGTAAAACTTTGCTACCTGTGAATGATGACTGCACCAAGGGTTGTGGTAATAGTTGTTTCGAAACGCGTCAGAGAGTGGCAAAGTTGTAGGGCTGAGCCTGTGAGCGACAAGGGTCTCTAAAATGCATTTGGTGTAGTGAAAGTGCCAACAACACCTTGCATATACTTGAACTAGGTGTATAACTCTTTTTGCAGGATATCCCAGGTCATGTAGATAGAAAAGTGATGGCAGATGGGATAAAGGAATAGAGGGCCGACATATTCGCAGAAGAAAAAGAGCACTATTGGCTACTTGTGGTCCCAATGAATGAATGGTTTCTTGTTAGTGATGTGTGGTAGCCGAACCAGGAGGTGTGTGTTGATGGGTGAAGTTCGGACTATGCTCCTAAAGGCGCAAACACTCACAACAAAAGGAGAGGTAGCATCGACAAGATTTCCAGTCATTGTAGTAGAAGACCCGGGGGTAGATATAGTAAAGCTACAAATCAAGATTGTTTATATTCTGAATGCTAATAGAGCTAATGGCATGGAAGGAGCTAGTGAACTAGGTAGAGAGTGGACACAACAAGTAGACCTAGTCGATCCATGGTGCGAAGGCAAGCATGGAAACATTTACTTGCATTCCCCCCTTTCCACATTATGTTTCCTCCCTCATTTTTCCCTGTTTGGCCAAGCTCTCTTCAATCCATGAAACCTTTCTCTTTGTACCCTGTGCCTTTGATTTTTTTTGTTAGTTTTTGTTTTGTAACCCTTAATCTATTTTGTGTCTTCTTGCCAGAATATTGCAGGCCAATCACCATGGTGCCACACAAGCCCACATCCAAACAATTTTCCCCTTCCACCTTAGCTTTGGAATATGTGTCCCTAACTCAGTGCATTTAATTTAGTTAACTTACAATGGTTAAAATAAACAGGAAATGTAACCGGGGTTATTACAAACCCATCCCCCTCGGGGGAACAATGTCCTTCATGTTTAATGACCATATACAATAGAAACAAATATGCTTAAAATATCAAACACAATTGAGGTAGAACTTTATATATATAGGTCATTTCAACTTTTATAATCCATCTTATATGTATAGTGACTTTCCCAACCACTTGGTAAATATTAATTTATAGATTCATTTGCAGTATTTTTGATGTTTTAGATGTGTTCAATCTGACTTGAATTTGTTCCCACTTTTTGGAGTGTCACCAACCTCCAACGTCCAACATTGTTATCCTTGTGCTCCTTGTTCTTATAGTGAACAATTCCCGGCTCATTGTTTTTGGGCACATCTCCAATGTGCTTTCAATTCCCATTCAACTATGCTCATGACCAAAAACCAATTTATTTTCCGACCTTCCCTTCTCTGCTTCCTAGTCCCTCGAAAAATCTGGTCACCCCCCCTTTCCATGTAGTCTCTTACCATCCAAGTTCAAGGATCCCCTTCTTGGAAAGACTTCCATGCATTGGAAGGGTCTCAAAACCAAGGTATATTCCTACCTCAAAATTATCATATTGGTCATGTCATGATTTATGGTGATTAGTTGGCACCATTGGTGCTAGTGTCCCACAATGGCCTTGTGTCAACTACCTTATAGGTAGTATACATTTATTTTCAAGCTCAAATCAATTAGAAGTCCAACAGATCATCATTATTCTTCAACAATTTATCAAATTTATGTAATCCAAATTCTAAAGTCCTGTGTGCCATGATGTAAAAATGATTCTAGTATGTTTATAGAGCCATGTAAAACATCTAGGTAGGCCTATGACTTTTACCAAAGAGTTTCACTCTAGGGAGTTTTTTACCCTCCGCCAATTATTCATGTTTTTAACCCTTACAATTGGTAGAGTTTTTCTCCCAAATATCCCCTAAAGCTAGAGTGGGATTCAATGATAAGGTCTTAGGTGAGTCTTAGTGTATCGAGTCTATGTATCATTACCATAATAGATCATTTGTGAAGTGTCATAGAATTTGGTTGAGTCTAGAGGTCAATTTTTAATGGTAAAAAATTCCCCTTATGAGCGGGATTTCTATGTAATATTTTATGCAAAGATATAAAATGTGTTGTCTATAGAGTATAGCGGGTACAAGTACTTAAAATTACACCACAACTCCTAAAAGTTTTATTTAGACATACTTTGAGGGTAAAAAATGTGTTTAAACCCCTCTAGAGTCATTATTTTAATTTTTCCAGCAAAAAAGTGGCAAAAAAAAGGCCGAAAATTAGTCAAAAAATTTAAATGAGAGAAAATAAAAATTCTCTCCAAGTGGAAAAACAATTTTTTGGAGAAAGTGGACTTTCCCGAGGAAGAATAAATTTGAATGACTCATTTCCAAGGTAGAAAAATCCCACAAAAATTTCGTTGGGCCAGAAAAAATAATTTCTCAAGGAAAGTTAAGTTTTTGGTCCAAGTAGTTAAATTGAATGAGGGATATTCGAGAAGGAAAAATTGAAAGAAATATTTGTGGGCCCTCCATTAAGGAAAAATCGAATTTTTTAAAGTGAAAATTGAACTATTAGACCATAGTGGTTAATTGAAGGGGGCTTTTTTCAAGGAGATTTTTTTTATTTTTATTTTTATTTTTTTATCAAAGCCTTGATCAAGGAATTCGATTTTTTCTTTCACATCAAGGGTCAGGATTAAATTTTGGTATGGATCAAACTTCAACTAGCCGTTTGGTGACGACATTTTCTAGCATTTCCTGCAAGAATTTTTGCTAGAATCCTTCTTCTTGTAGATTTATTGCTTATCTTGAACATGGACCTCTCTCTGATATCCATTTTCTCTTTTGAAGTCAAGTGAGCAAGTTGTCATGAATGACTTGTTTTCCCCTTGTAATTTCACTAACATTCAAGGTTATCCACATGATGTTCCTGAAAACGCTGTTGAGAAATTTAATCTTTATATGAGCAAGTGGTGCAACACTGCTAACTATAATAATGAAGAAATTATGATGCGACGCTTTGTCCTTTCTATGGAAGATGATGTTATGGATTGGTTTGAGAGCTTTCCAAGTAATTCTTTTGATTCTCTGCAATAAGTGGTGCAACACTGCTAACTATAATCATGAATAAATTAATATGCGATGCTTTGTCCTTTCTCTGGAAGATGGTGTTATGGATTGGTTTGAGGATTTTCCAAATAATTCTTGATTCTCTCCAAGCTATCATCAATGCCTCCAATAATAAATATGGAAATAAAAAGGATGGAAGGGATTTTCTTTACGCCAGTAACAATATGAAAAATAATGGAAATGAGACAGTGAATGAATTCAATAAGATGTTTAATGATACTATTAGGAGGTTACCTCAAGATTATAAACCTCCAAACAAGTCTCTATTGCTCCACTACATTGATGCATTTGCGGCTGACATTTCTTATGAACTAATGCGTGAGAAACCTACTAATGTAAAGGCTGCTCAAACTTTAACTAAGGAATTGGAAAAGCTCAGGAAAGCATCTAGGAAGTCTGAGATTCTAGATAAATCATGAGAATTTAAAGGAAAAGAGATTAAAGACACTGAAAGTGACCCTGTTAAAGAATTGACTCAAATCGTTAAGAATATGCAAGTTGATCATGTGAATTAAGTCATTTTTCTTCAAAATCGTTTAATTAATATGGATAAATCTCAAGAAGATGCATGGCTGAAAAGGGGCCCTCCTAATAAGCAAGGCCTGCTAAATCAGTTTGAGTTTATCCATCTTGTTGAACAATCTCTGCCTTATTGTCGACCTTGCGATGCTCTTCATGATGATGCTACTTTCCCTAATGTGAGAAGAATCATGGTTAGCAGAATGACGTGGACAAGTGATCAAATTAATGTTGTTGGTAAGGAACCACATCACTTGTCTATAGAGGATCATTTTGATGATGGAAGGAAAAATGATAAGCATCTTATCAAGGAATTAACTCAAATGATTGAGGATATGCAATTTAGACAAGCACATTTGATGAAAACCATGGAACTCAATCAAGTGAAATTAATAATAGATCATGTTAAGGAAACGAGTGCCATAGAAAACATGTTAAAGACTATGAAAGTTAATCATTCTAATCAATATCCACTCTTATGAACAAGATAGATAATATAGAAGTTAATCACGCACATGAAATAAAAAATATGGAAGTTAATCAAATCACTCTTCAAGACAAATTCGTGAAAACAAAACTCAATCAAGTGAAATTTTTAGCCAGACATGCCAAGGAAATGAGTTCCATATAGAAAAGGTTGGAAGAAATGCAAATATCACAGGTACAAAAGTCTCAGCCTAGTCCAGATGATAGATGGTAGAAAATCAAAGAGTTTTCAACAGATCGTAGGCCTCCCAAGCCACTGAAACAAGTCCAATCTTATTGCGAACTTCATGAGAAGGTCACTTATCCCATTAAGAAAAGTTTAGCTGAAAGTGGCATGGTTAGAAAGGAAATCGAAGAAAATCAAGTTATGACCATTGGAAAAAACCTATGTTGCACTACCTTTGGGGATGCAGTGACGGCGAGGACGAGGGACGAGTTTCCAGTATGGCTAGAGCATGTCCCCAAATTTTCTAGGGGACGACATGTTGGGGATGATATATATATCTATATATATAATATATATATATATATATATATATATATATATATATATATATATATTATATATATATATATATATATATATATATATATATATATATATATATATATATATATATATCACATTAAATTTATAAAATAATAATAATAATTATTATTTTAAATTCACCATGTACATAAAGATAAATCAATTTAGAAGTTATAACAATCACATATATGAATCTATAACAACTAGGGTTAAGAATATCAATATGAGATTCAAGAGTTAAAAAGATTCAATCAATAGTTATATATCCAAAGTTAGGGAAAACATGCATGATAGTCCAAAATTGAAAAATTCTAAAAATAATACATGATGTGTGCCAAATAGTTAAATGCCTCGAAATAACTAAAAGGGGAGTCCTTGACTCCATTCCCATACTAGAAATGAAGTTTTATACTTCAAACCAATCATAAGTTTAGATCTTCTGCATTAAGACCATCCAAAAATATATGAGTCTCACTTCCTTCTCTCTCATCATCATCAATGCCCTGCACCTACAACTCGATGTCATCTAATGACACATTTACCAACCCTGTCTCAAAAGATGGACCATTAACCTCATAATCAATTTGGGAAGTATCCTTTGGATCTTCATTCTACCATGTTGTTGGTCCCTATAAATAATTTGGTGCTTTTCCTTGTAAGAAGGCAAAGACTGCTATGCACATAAACTAGTTTTTCTGCTCTCTTAAAGGTAAGCCTATTCCTCTTAATAGAGTGGATAAAACTATATGTGGACTATTTCCTTTATGCAACTAAGGAACTAGTACCGTGAGATAGTAAACACAAATCTAGAGAACCGATTTTTGGAGCTTTGCCCCTATACATCCTCCACCGTCCACTAGGACTTCTTTGTGCCATACCCAACAAATCTTGCTTTGCAGAGTTAGATAAAGTGGGGCTGCTAAACATTACAAAGTCAAGAAATTGTTCTCAATTTAGGCTTGCTTTCTCTAGTGTATACATCTTTTGTACGACACAAACAAACCCTTTCTTTACCTCAAGATCCTCTATAGGTGCAACTCTACCTTCCCTCTCCACATACCACTTCAGATTAAGTGCATAAGAAACCATATGAAGAGGTTTGTTCAATTTTTTCCATCTCTTTTCTATAAACTTTTGAATTTCATTAAAAAATTGTAAAGAGGGGTCCCTTTGACGCATGATGGACTTAATTTGTCTAATCATGCTGTGAATTGACTCATATTTCCAAAAGGTTAGGGGAATCTGAATCTGCATACTTGATTAGCTCCACTATTGGAGAGGTGAAAGAGACAATGTATTTGACATCAACCCACCAATCACCACTCAATAAAATCTGCCTCACCTTTTTTCATTGATATGTTTTTTTATTTCCCCCATGCAACGCACTCAGAACTAATAACAATGTCCATTAGGGCTTGTTTCACGTCAACCATACGATCAAGGAGAATAAAATAGGTGGCATTTGTATCTTCTGGTTTCAATAACTGTTTTTTTGCATAAATCCTGTAAATAGCTAGAGATGCATGGTGGTTGAAAATGAACATCTGTGCCTCTCTTGCATCCAAAATAATGTGAGTGATCCAAGAAAATTTTCCAATGTCTTTGAGTGCATTATTTAAAGCATGCACACAACAAGGAGTCCAAAATAGATGTTTATGTATGTTTTGTATGATTAACCTCGCAGAACTACAAAATGGTGCAACATCTGTGATAAATTGAACTACATTTGTAGGACCAATCTCTTCAATCGCTTCTTTCAATATCTCAAACTGGAAAGTTGCATCCTTAATATTTCCAACACAATCAATTACCCTTAAGAAATATGGTCCACTTGGAGAGGTGATAATGATGTTCGACAAAGGTCTTTGTTGAATATCTGTCCAACCATCCATGGCAATTGAACACCCATATGTAACCCATGATTTTCTAAGGCCTTCCATCAACCCTTGCATCTTTGAGACCCCTCTATCTAACAAGGTTGTCCTCATTTTATTGTAACTAGGTGGTTGAAAAGATTGACCAACAACAATGAATTTTCTCATCATTTATTTGTAGAGAGGAGAACGAGTGGCATTTAATGATATTCCATCAGCAAAGAAAAATTCGGCCACAACATCCACTGCCTCCTCCTTGCATTGCATATTGAACATTTCTATGACAACAACTTTCTTGCTTGCACTATTATTACAATGAACCCCAATTGAATCAACTTCCACATAATCATTGATTCCTCCTTAAGAGGACTCCATTGGGCTAGGAACTCTTGGTTAAAAAAAATGGAAGAACTGTACTCCTCTACTACCTATGCAAAAATAGTGCCACCTATGGTAGTCATGTGAAGCCTAGTCATTTCAACTCGTTTTTCCAATGTGCAATCACATGCTTTCACTCCATCCCCTGGAATAGCCAATAACTGATGGTAAACTCTAGTGTAGCTTTCCTTAAATGTATGATTGCAAAGGTTGCATAGCCATTGCGCTGAACCACCACTGTGTTTCCTCTTATTTTGAGTGATCTTCTTGACAAATTGCAACAAAGGTTTCTTGACATTGACTGTAGTGGAAACTATGTCTTCAGTTGAGTCAGGGTTTGCATCTGGGAGGTCCTCCCATTTCAAATTGAGGACATGGAGATGAGATGTCCATCTAGAAATTTTGGAAGAGTTGGAAAATAAAAAAAATTATTTAAAAGAAATTATTCCATGAGCAAAATATTCAAATTAAAATTATGATACAAATACAAGTGTTAGAGACTTATTTAAATCTTAGTTTTCCTGTCTTATTTTATTTCTTAAAGGCCTGTATGGTGCTGGTTTGGATTGGGGATGATAAGGCATTACCAAATTGCCCTGGGGACATTGGGGACATCCTCTGAACGTTTATGTGACTGGAGAAATGGCCCAGTTCTACCTTGTGTATGTTTTCATGTCTTTTACAGTTAGTGATGGCGTAAAAGATTCAACTAGCAACTTGGAATGACATGCAATTGTAACAGTATTGAAAGCAAAATGCAACTATAGCAGTGTTGGTCCTAGCTTGATAAACACAAAATAAACCTATCAAATTTGTAGCAACAATTTAGAGTTCCAGTTTTCAGACCAAAAAACATGTTCCAGGTTGTAGGAGAGAGACTTTATGAAGGACAATGGATAGTCACATGCCTGTAAAAAAAAATGAAAGACTAGGAAAAAAGACAACCGAAGATAAAACTAAACCACAAAGCAACATTCCCACACTAAATGAAAAACTTTTATCTTTTTGACATTAGGATGAGAACACATAGTAATACCTACACGGAACTGTAAGCAAATCACAGAGGCTTCATGGCTCAAGTGCTAACCTTGTTGGTGCACACTTGCTGACATTAAAAAGGAGTAAAGGAAGAAATGGATAATGCGAGAACCATTGGTGTACATTGTTTTTTAATTTTTGATATCTTTGCACCTATAAATCTTTAATATTAGTTTCAAGTTTCAACTAACATTCTAACAAAAAAATGAATTGAAAGTTACCCTAGATGATTCTGGAGAGACATATTAAATAACAACTTGAATAATTATGGAATCTGTAAAGACAAATAAAAAGTTTAATGTTTGATATTTATTATTTATATATTAAACAAGTCAATCATCTATTAATATATCATTAACTTTATAATTATAATGAAATTTACATACGAATAATATTACATGTAACATTAACATATCTGTGCATTGTCTAATTTATAAATTATATAAATAAACTTTTAAAAATTAAATTAAAATTAATTTATATTAATATAATATATCATCGATTTATGATATGGTCATTTTCCTCCTATGTAAAAGATTTCAATTATGAGCAGCCAGGAAGGTTGAAATATCAACACTGTTACATTAAAATATCTCTGTGGCCCATGGAAAAAACAAATAAACCTGTGCGGTATTGGTGGGACTAGCCAAGTTGTTGGCAGCTAGCTGTATCAACGTCTATCTAAGCTCGTAAGTCGTTGGTAGCTGACTGTATGTACGTCCAACTGGCCTCTTCATTTTCCCACGGTGTGGAAAAACAAAAACCCCCAACGAGTACAAACAAAGACACTGCTTGAACGAACACAAACGAAGACATTGTAATGCTTTTCAAGGTAGACTCACTTTTGTTTTATTAGACAAATTTTTGAGTATCCATAGCTTTTCTAAATCCTAAAAGCACCCCAATAGTTTCTGAGGTTTCTAACTTTTTCTAATCCTAACAACGTGCTAATTGCTACCAAGATTTTCTCCTCCTACAACTTCTCATGATTTATTTCCTATTTTTTTCATGCCTCAAAAGACATATTTTCTTCTTAAAAATCTTATCTCTATCTATAATTCTTTCAGAAATAAAAAAATTAAAATTATTTACAATAAGGAAATAAAATTCATTTTCCATGTTAAGACTCAGTTTAGAGATTTGTCTCCAAAAATCTTGATGACTTGGAAGCTCTAATGCTCCTGCATCAGACTCCCAAGATAGAAAAATTTCATGACCTCCTGGTCATGTGTCATTAATTTTTGAATTCTCCAGGATCCCAAACTTTGTGTTGCAGCTGATCATCCATCTTGTCATATTTTTTCCTTCTGCACTTGGTTCACAAATTCCACCATTATTCCTCTCTTGCTTTTATGATTGCAAGACATTTGTCTTCACCATGCTTCTGCTCACCATTTCAAGTAAAAATTTTCTAGCCAAGAAAGTTATCAAAACAAAAGTATACAACCAAACAAATATACTTTTAACCTCATCCCATGCTTATAGAGTTGCTCTTTGAACTCTTTGCCTTACTTCAATCTGATCGAGCTCTATCTCCATGCTTCTAGCAAACTCTTCCTCCTTTGACTTTGTTGCATCCTCGTTCACAACAACTTTTGCAAATTATTCACCCTTTAGTTTCTATTTCACTTGCATTGATTTGAGAACTGATAATCACTTATGCTACACCTGCATGCACATAATCAATGTGAAGACTAAAAGTTGTCTCTACCCCTGACTCATCATTCATTATGAGCATCCCATTCAAGTATTTCTCATCCTCTTTGCCGAGAACAAAATTTGAACTCCGTTCTCCTCTATCTTCCTCTTTAATGACAATTTCAAAAGATTGTCCATCATTTGCAATAACACCTAAAACCATAAACAAACCACCAAGAAAAACATAAGGATTTTCAGCCTCATTTGATGTTTCAAACATCAAATCTCCACAAGGCTTATCACCATCCTCTTCAACGATTTCTCCTTGCTTAGGTTCGCCCCTATGAACTAATTCAGTAGCTTTGAGTTCTTCCTTCAATTTGCGTCTAAGATTTTGTCTCTGCTTCTTGGCCCATAATATTTCAACAAACCATTTAACCCTTTTCCTCGGGTTCGACCCATACTTGCTCTCCTCATTCTGCGATATCAACTTTGTAAATACATTCAACTATGCTTTTATCTCAACAAGTTCCCTCTTGTATTCTTCATCACTCATTTTCCTTATGCCAACTGCTTTGACATTTCTATGGCTTGCCTCTGAATTCTTCAAATGACTTCCCATAGTCATCTTCATCATCCCCTCTTCCTTTGTGAGCTTTTCGCTACCCACTATGAATTGCAAATAACCTTTAAGGTAATAGGTTTTCTTCTTGCTACAAATGCCTTCCCAAGTCATCTCCGCTAAGCTTGGATTGTTGGCCTTTCTTGGCCCCCTCCTCTAGAACCCCTTTCGAGCACTCCTTTCTCTTTAGGTTTTTGTAGTCACTCTTTTTCGTCCATGACAACTACGCTAGTTGTCAAAATGCTCACCACATCCTCCTTCTCAATCACTGCTACTTGTCACCAATATCCACAAATTATAAAAAACCCAAAATCAATTTACGTGTCATTATTTTAATCTCACAAATTATAAAAAAAACACAAAATCAATTTACGGGTCATTGTCTTAATCTCGTTCTATTTTTTTCTCCATACTTTTGTGCAAAAGTATTCTACTGTCTCTAGATCTCCTCCTCCAATACCAATTGATGCAGGAAAATTTGACTTTTCCTGCTATGTTCATTTCCACAAACCTACAATCTTACAAAGAACTCTACAAAAATATGATCACTCAACCAGTTAACTATCGCAATCATATAAAGACATTCATTAACATATATGAAAAGATACTACACAATCCATAAGCATGTAAACATTCCATTCTAAAACCAAATTCATATGTACATGTTTTACCTGATTATACATTCATTTGGCAAGTTTACAATATTTATAATAACATATACAAACTAAATAAATTTTCCATCCATAAATCAATCCACAAATCACTCATGCTTTTCAATGTAGACATGCTTTTGCCTTATTAGACAAAAGTTTGCCTATGCATAGCTTTTCTAAATCCTAAAAGCACCCCAATAGTTTCTAAGATTTCTAAAATTTTTCTTATCCTAACAACTTGCTAATTCCTACCACGGTTTTTTTTCTCTGACAATCTCTCATGATTTATTTCTTAAATTTTTCATGCCTTAAAAGACATTTTATTCTTAAAAATCTTATCTACTAAATCTTGTTTCTATCTATAATTCTTTAAGAAATAAAAAAATTAAAATTATTTACAATAAGGAAATAAAATTCCTTTTCCATGTTAACACTGAGTTTGGAGATTTGTCTCCAAAAAGCTTGATGACTAACGCATCACCGCGGGAGAGAGAAATAAACAATTTCCAAATTTGTCTGGTTAACTAATAGTCAAAATGTCCCCAATTTGTTTTTGGGATGGAGGAACTGTCCCTGAATAGTCCCTGAAATTAGCTCAGGATGAAAGGCGAACAACTTCCCCAAGTCCCCAATGGCTTCCACACATAATCGGGTATGTTCCCAATTTGTTTTAAAGTCTCTGGTACGCCGGAACATCGGGAACAAAAGGATTTTCGTGGGGGACGCGTCCATTGGTCTTAGTCATAATAATCATGAGATTGATCCATCATCCATGACAGAGCAAATGCAGAATGAAGAAAGACATATCATAGAAATCTTAGATACCTCAAATTTTCCATCTAAGCATTTTCAAGATTAGAAAGAAAGGTCTACTTTGATCACATCATCATCAACATCACACTCTACCAAGACGAAAAGAAGAAAAAGAAAAAAGGAAAAGGGATATAAAGGATGAGTTACTGGTGATAAATAAGGTCAAGCTTCCACATGCCAGAAATAAAAAAAAGAAGCAGGAAGAAGCTTGACGCATTTGATGGTCAAGAAAAAATGACATTCAGACAAATAGAAGTTGTAAGATATTCATAATCAAACATGGCACATCAAAAAAGCAACCCATGGATCTGCCTGAAAGTCAACAGGTTCTTAGCATGAACTTTATTGAAAACATTTGATGCCACAAGGCATCTCTGTGTTGTATCTTAACCCTACTCCTTGTCATTTCTGTTATTAGAATAGATTTCCATTTCAAGTTACCAGAGTATATTTCTATCTTAGAATAGAATTCTAGTTCAATACTTGGTTTCATGTGATGATTTTTGGATTTATATTTGGATGAATAATGCTAATATATTTCATTAGTGGATGCAGATTCTGGATTCTCACATTCCTTTAGGAAGCAACATGTCCCCATGTAAAGCCATATGTTGACCACTCATGTGTCAACTACCCTATAGGTAGTATACATTTTTTTTCAAGCTCAAATTAGTCAAAAGTCCAACAGATAATCATCCTTCAACAATTGATCAAGTTTATGTAATCCAAATTATGCAGCCTTGTGGGCCATGATGTAAAAATGATTCTAGTATGCTTATAAAACCATGGAAAATATCTAGGCAAGCCTATGATTTTTACCAAAGAGTTCCATTCTCGGGAGTTTTTTAACCTCCACCAATTTTTCATGTTTTTTAACCCTTATAATTGGTAGAGTTTTTCTCCCAAACATCCCGCAAAGCTATAGTGGGGTTTGATGGTAAGGTCTTAGGCGAGTTCTAGTGTATCAAGTCTATGTATCATTACCATACTAGATCATATGTAAAGTGTCGCAGAATTTGGTTGAGTCTAGAGGTCAATTTTTAATGGTAAAAAATTCCCCTTCTGAGCGCGATTTCTATGTAATATTTTATGTAAAGATGTAAAAGATGTTGTCTATAGAAGTCTAGGGGGTATGAAGACTTAAAATTACATTTCAACGCCTAAACTTTCTATTTAGACACACTTTGAGGGTGGTGGAAAATGTGTTTAAACCCCTCTAGAGTCACTATTTTTATTTTTTCGATAAAAAATTAGTTGGAAATTAGTCGAAAAATTAAAATGAGAGAAAATAAAAATTCTCTCCAACTGGAAAAATAAATTTTTGGAGAAAGCGAACTTCCTCGAGGAAGAATAAATTTGAGGGACTCGTTTCCAAGGCAGAAAAATCCCACAAAAATTTCGTTGGGCCAGAAAAAATAATTTCTCAAGGAAAAGCAATTTTTCGGTCTAAGTGATTAAATTGAATGAGGGAATTTTGAGAAGGAAAATTGAAAGAAATATTTTGTGGCCTTCCATTAAGGAAAAATCGATATTTTTAAAGAGAAAATCTAACTTTTAGACCATAATGGTTAATTGAAGGGGGATTTTTCAAGGAGAAATTTTTTCTTTCAGATCAAGGGTCGAGATTAAATTTTAGCATGGATCAAGCTTCAACTAGCCATTTTTTCCATGGATCGAGTCACAATTGTACACATTATTGGACCTAGCCATTTCCCCACTTGGAAGCCTCTAACCCTCAGTATTTTCTATAAATTGTGTGACAGGCTGCTCATTATATCATCTTTGGATGGAGTAATTTGGATTTTAAGCTCCGTATTAAAATATTTTTTCTGAATAATAAAGTAAAAGACTTTGGGGGCAAAGCTATGGTGTTCTTCTTCAACTTCTTGTGGTAAAATTTTCTTATACTGTGCTTATGTTCTACTAGTGTTTTTTGTTTTGTTTCCAATAGCTCTTGTAGATTCATCGGTGTACAATTTTCTTGCATCATTGTTTAGATTTGGAGAAACACACTAGGTGGAGTAGAACTATTGGTTTTCTATTAAACCTTTAGACTCCTCTAACACTGTGCTATCCGACCTTCCCTTCTCTGCTTCCCAGTCCCTCAAGAAATTTGGTCACCTCCCCTTCCGTGTAGTCACTTACCTTCCAATTTCATGGATCCCCTTCTTGGAAAGGCTTCCATGCATTGGAGGAGTCTCAAAACAAGGCATATCCCTGCCTCAAAATGATCATATTGGCCATAGCATGCTTTATGGTGATTTGTTAGCACCATTGGTGCTAGTGTCCCACAATGGCCCTGTTGACCACTCATGTGTCAATTACCCTATAAGAAATATATATATATATATATATATTTTTCAAGCTCAAATCAGTTAGAAGTCCAACAGATCATCATCATTCTTCAGCAGTTTGTAAAATTTATGTAATCCAAATTCTATAATCCTGTGGGCCATGATGTAAAAAAGATTTTAGTATGTTTATATGGCCATGTACAACATCTAGGTAATCCTATTATTTTTACCAAAGAGTTTCACTCTAGGGAGCTTTTACCCTCCGCTAATTATTCATGTTTTTTAACCCTTATAATTGGTAGATTTTTTCTCCCAAATATGCCCCAAAGTTAGAGTGAGGTTCGATGGTAAGGTCTTAGGTGAGTCTTAGTGTATTGAGTCTATGTATCATTATCATACCGAGTTGTCTTTATTGAGACTTTTTGGAAGTTTTTCGGTGGGTTTTTCTGGTCTAATTTCTCTAAAATCCGACAGGAATGTATTAAAATCACAAGCTTGACGGGTAACCCCTGCACAGTCGAAGTGCCCTAGAGTTTTTTCAAGGTGCTGAATCCATATATACAGTGAAAAAATCAATTTAAATAATACAAATCAAGATTTCACCTCAATTTTTTTCTGCTGGATTCCGGCACTGGAAAGTCTAAAAAGTCACACTAAAGACAAATCCTTACCATACTAAATCATCTGTAAAGTGTCGCAGAATTTGGTTGAGTCTAGAGGTCAATTTTTAACGGTAAAAAATTCCCCTTTTGAGCGGGATTTCTATGTAATATTTTATGTAAAGATGTAAAAGGTGTTATCTATAAAAGTATAGGGGGTATGAGTACTTAAAATTACACGTCAACTCCTAAAATTTCTATTTAGACATACATTTAGGGTGTAAAACGTGTTTAAACCCCTCTAGAGTCATTATTTTAATTTTTCCAGAAAAAAAGTGGCAAAAAATTAGCCGAAAATGAATCAAAAAATTAAAATGAGTGAAATAAAAATTCTATTCAAGTGGGAAAACAAATTTTTGGAGAAAGTGTACTTTCCTGAGGAAGAATAAATTTGAAGGACTTGATGAGCCTCATCATTGAGTAATTATATGAGCCTTAATTGGCCTTAATTCACCTCCTAGCTTAGTCAAACCAACTATTCTCACAACTTATTGCATACTTTTAATTATATTTTGTTTATGAGATGAGTAGAGTTGGATATTTTGCTTTGTGGTCTAATGTGCATGTAATGCAGGAATAAAGGATAAAAGCAAGGGAAATGTAGGGATAAAAGATAAAAGCAAGAAACTATGGTAAAGACTTTGGTAAAAACTCGAATGGGACAAGGGTGAGGATTTACAGGAGGTAAATCCTCCTCATTTACTACCCCTCCATTCGAATATCCCTCCATCACCTGAAAGTACAAACAACCAAATCAGGTGTACTAGAAGGCAGCCAAGCAAGTGAAGGTGCAAACAACCAAATTAGGTGTACTCAAAGACAACCAAACAAGTGAAAGTACAAGCAACCTCCCTACTAGAAGGCAGCCGAGCTAGTGAAAGTGAAAGCACAAGTCTAACATTGAGTTGGGAGCTGTGCCTCCCTAATTTTGAAAAAATTCATTGGAGACTTCAGATGTATCAATAGAAGGGCTTAGGACCTCAGTTTTTTTAGTCAATCAATTAGGCAGTTAGATACGAACAATCACCAAGAGTTGGCAAGAATTCTACTTTGCTCTCAAGCTGCAAGTCTTGTAACAGCTTTTGATTTATAATGAATATGAGTTTTGTTTCGAGCCAACACTAAGTTAACTCAGAGGGCTGAAGCTCTGGGGTTAGGGCCCGACCCTAGCAGCCAAAGCTCCTCTTTATTGTATTGTTAAGTAGCATATCTTTCTGATTCATCTGCTTAAATAGTTCATTTCCATTACAACAATATAGGATAGATGCATGGTTTGATTGTTTATTTGTTCAAGTAGATGAATTTTCATTACGTAGTTCAACATAGATTCATGGCTTTCCTGTTCATTCACCGAAGTAGCTTCTTGTTTTCTATTTATTTGTTTAAGTAGTTGCAGTCTCATTACGATAGTGTAGAGTAGATTATTTGTGTTTTAGTTTGCTTCATTTATGCTTTCATTCAATTAGTAGGTTAGCAAAGAAAAGATCCACAAGGTTGCCTGCAGGTTTCTTGGCCTCACCTCCTCCCTCTGGGACCATGACGTGAGGATGAAACCCTGTAGCAACCCCCAAAACTCAAAGTTTTAGTTTTGCATGGAGTTTGTTGTTTGATGCAGTTACATGGTTCATTTCATGGTCATTCATTCATTTCCTGGTCATCTGTTCCTTTACCCTGTGTCTAAGACCTCACTCATATGCCCATTCTCCTTCAGCATGAAACACCTGAGCGGAAGCTGTTAATTCACGTTGTAATCGGTTTTTACCCGTAGATTGCCTTACATAGAAAAACTCGACCAATAATTGTCGATTCACTTTTAACGCTGATTTTTTTCACTTTAAACCGCCACCGTTGATCTGTCTCTTGATTCGACGGCTATCGCGCACTCGCTCGTCAACTAGTTCAGTCAAAATCTCCACCGTTGATCTGCCTCGCCAGATCCGATGGCTATCGCGCGATATCGCATGGATTTCTGTCCGATCATTATTCACCTGAGGGCACACGATAAGAGTGGTTTCCCCATGCTACGTGTCGCCCGGGGAGACTAATCGCATAGAATTTTAGAAAATTGCTTACAGCTTTGAGGGCGCGCGATGAACAACTTACCGCCCTCTAAACCCACTCTGTCATTTTCACATGTTTTCTTCTATCACAATAAACTCCCACCGTTGATCTGCCTCATCTGATCTGACAGCTATCGCTTCACCTGATTGCCAACTGGGTTGGTTGATGTCTGCCGTCCATCTGCTAATTGATTCTGCCCGTCCATCTCTTGACTTCACCTTCGCGACGTAGTCTCAACCGTCCGTCGTGTTAGTTAACCTTGTTTGCCCATCTACCTATGTACCCTCCCGCGATCCGGTCTTAGCCATTCAATTGCCTTTCACCCACCTGATCCAACGGTTCTTATGCGCTGTTTCTCCCTCACGTCCTCCTTTGACCAATTTTGATCTCCGATCATTTTTCCGCTTAAAAACATACTTAGGTTAGTTTCCTTTGTTTTCACCTTAGGATAAGTTTGTGCTCTTTTACTTCTGCAACTTAGATAGTTGGCATTAGATTAGTGTTGTTTAGCAATTCTGCTTAGTCTAGCTGTTTCCATGGTTAATTAGGTTATGGTGTGATTTAGGATTGCATGTTGTTTTCTTCATTTCTGCAGTAGAGTAGCTCTCCTTTAGAATAGACTTGCTCTCCTTCCATCAAAATCAAGCTTTTTATGACGCTATAGAAGTCTGGCTTGGAACCCCTGCGGTCTCTTGCCAGATGAGAAGTGACAATAGGTAGTACCTTCACTTCTACTTGTGTATATATCACAGTCACCTCCAAGTTTGTATGAACCTCAGGTTGATAAGTAAAGCTGGTAGCCCTGGGAGTTGCAACATTCTTGCTGCAATACCTAGGCTCATCACTTCTTGGTGCCGTTGCGGGGGAGGTGTCAGAGTAGGAGTGATTACTACTCCTATTTCTAGTCTCTAACTTTCTTTTTCTTCTACTTCTAGTCTTCAATTTTCTTCCATTAGTTTATTTATGCAAAAGTAATCTAGTTTCTTTCTTTCATTTGTCATTTATCTGCTTTCCTTTCCATTCCGCAAGTAGAATTTCAATTCAGCAAGTAGTTTCCATTCTGTTACTAGTTTTTCATTTAATTAGGCAATTTCATTCTGCATGTAGTTTTCTTTCTGTCAGTAGTATTTCATTCAACAATTTCAATTCAACAGGTAGTTTCCTTTTTGTTAGTGGTTTTTCATTCAATCAACAATTTCATTTCTGCAAAACAAAAAAAAAATTTGCATTAGGCATATTTAATTTCAAAAGTAGAAAATTGCATTGCATTATAGTTTTCCATTCAATCATAAAAACAAAAACAAAAAAATTCTCCAACACCAACCCAACCCCCCCATCTGATCATGTGGTGCAGTAAGAGCCACATCACCATTCACTCTTGTAGGTAGAAGAAGAAAATGGCAAATAATTTAGAAGAAATGGATGGAGACGATGATAATGAGGAAGATCCTTTGGGATTTCCCATTCAAGATACTAATGGTAGTGTGCACATGAAGAACATCCCTCCATCGTTTCTTCCAAAATTTCATGGTCTAAGGTCAGAGGATATGGAAACCTTTCTCTTTGAGTTTAAAATTATTTGTAGATCTTATGGTTACCCATCAAAAACTCAAAAACTAAGATTGTTTCCAACAACTTTAAAAGATAGAGCTCTTAGATGGTTCATGAGTTTAGGAACTAATTCAATAAGATCATGGAATGATATGAAAAAGATATTTCTAGATAAATATAAAGATCATGATCTTAAAGAAGAAATCTTTAGAATGAATCAAAGAGAAGATGAGAGTCTAGAGGATCTAATAGAGAGGCTCATGTACAATGTTAATAGGGAAAAGCTACATCATTTAGGATCTGACACAATAAAACCCTATTACTTAGAACAATTATGGATGAATGGATTGATCGACTTAATATCATGAGTAAAGGTTATGTATGCCAACTATCATTTGAGGAAATTTGTGAAACATGCAAACACATATCAAGAGGAAAAGAAAGAGTAGGTAAATCAGCATCAAGATTAGTAAGTCAAGCTAAACTTGTAAATTTGTTTGATGACTTTAAAGTAGAAATTCTTAGCAATCTAACAAAACAAGTAGAAATATTAAGAATGCAAGATGAAGGAAAAGAAAAGACTAATATTTGTGTTGCAGAATCACAGGATGTTAGACCTTGTCCATCATTACCAAGGTTGAAGAAAGTTCACAAGGAGGACTATGGACCAAGTCCATTGCCAATGTAGCAATGTTATGTAGCTCCAAGAGGACCACGGCAACTTATTTAACCTGATATGATGCAAGAGCCTAATTCAGAATTTCAGCCTTATGCACATCCACCTACGAGTAGTTGGAACACACCTTTTCCTTAGCAACATTGGCCATCACAAACCCAAAACCAATCTTGGCAAAAAATTTGGCAAGGAACTTATGGGAGCCATCCACAATATCCTCAGTATTTCCCTCAATATCCTCAGTATTTTCCTCAATATCTTCCATACCAAAATCCATGTTATCCTTACCATTCACCTCCACCACAACCACAACCCCATCCACATCCATCTCAAATATACACTCCCACTAAACTACCTGTACCACCATTTACAACCCCACACATTGAAGTAGCTCAACCCACTTGCAATGCTGAGATACAACACTTCCAAACATCTCCTCTTGAGGTCAATAGTATTCACCATAGCTCAGGAAGAGTACTGCAAAAAAGAGATGCTGATATCATTGAAGGACAATAAACATAAGAAGAAGATTCAAAAGAGCAGGTCAAAGAACCATGGGCTGCATTTGATGAAGAGTAGACAACAAAATCAGAGATTGAAAAAGCTCCCTCATGGTTACCATCAAATCCTCATTATGTCCAAGAGAACACTCAACAGAAAGAGGAAGATTTGAAGGTCATGAAATAAGAAGACATCCAAGATGATCCAAATCAGCAAGTGGACCAGGGATATCACAACTACATTTAAATGTGGTTCCAGACAGTCACTAAATTGCAACATCACTCTCTTCCTCAAATATGATTGATCCTTTCAAAGTCAAATCATACGATCTCTGAAATCCAGGTACATGTCAAAGAATACATTTCAAGCCTCCACGTCATCTTGAATGTCATCTTGATGTAAACCTGGCTCCATTGGAAGTATTCTTATACTTGAAAGTTATTTTGTTTTTCAAGTAGGGTAGGGTATAGAAAAATAAAAATAAAATCTAAGGTGAAAACCTGCTTTGAGGTGCCTCATATAGGCTCATTGATTGAAAACCTCCATGAGGCGATCAATGGGTTGAGAAAGAAAAAATAAGAAAACATAATTGTTATTTGCATGTGGGTGAAAAAGACAAGCAAGGAGCGAAGAGAAAATCCAAAGGGGGCCCTGCCTCACATATGTTCATCTCCTCCACTCCTTACCATGCATCCCTCCATAAATTCCATTGTTTTTCACTTCATTGCTCCAATTCAGGTAAAAATTGTGTTTTCTACAGGGACCCATCACCTCATCCATTACCATCATCCTTTCCTTCACACACACTCCTACTCCTTGTGTCCATTCAGAAGCATCAGTTTTGCAGTCACAGGCACCATCATAAGACAACATAAGAGGAAGAAAGATGACCATAGAACAACAACAACAACATCGGATCTGCAGGCAAGAAACCATCAGTAGACAACAGAGGAGGAAAAAGAATGACCATCAGCAACACCTCTGATCTTTGACAACTGCAGTGTGGCATTAAGGCCACAGGTAAGTATCTTGCTCACTCACTTATATGCATCATTTGATCAAAAGTTGTAAATGTTAAGAGGTAGTTGGTTTGTAAGTGAAAAGGTGGCTAGTTTCCTCTAGAAATCTAGTGGATTACATGCATAGGAAACTCTGTTTTTTTTCAAATAATTTGATTATTTCCTCCTCAAGCCTCACAAGCAAGATGCTGAAACCAAAGAGAAAGAAGGCATTGAAACAGAGAAGCAAAAGAAGCAAGAAACTGATAGAGATGAGGAAGAAAGAACAAAGAGTAAAAAGGCATTGAAACATAAGGGGAAGAACAAAAGGAGGAGTCACCTAGGGTATCTCCCGAGGTCCCTGAGTAGAAGGCAAAAACTGCCATCACTGCTCTCAACACATTAGTCAAGCACAAAAGGAAAAGGAGGCAAACCCCTCTACATTTCAGAACAAGAAAGAGAAGTAAGAAACAAAAGAGCTAAGTGGATTTAGGGACAGAGAAGCAGCTGAACAATAAAATCCCATGGCCCTAATCAGCACCCATAATCTAATTGTAAATAATCCTTAGTTGACACCTCGATATCTTGCTACTTAAGGGAAAGCAATTTCACATTTTGAGGACATGTTTAGGCTGCTAAGAAATGATAATATACATGCTTGCAAAAGGAGATGGAAAACACTGCCACATAGATTGAAGATCAGAGAATATCAGTGGGAAGAAGTAGAAAGGAAAGCAAGATTCTATGAACAAGAAGAAGAGACCACAGTAGAAGCATAGGATGTCAGAGAGGCTGCCAGAGCCACTAAGTTGCTCAGAGGATGAACATCACTTTTAGTAGTGGGTGATGATGAGCCTCATCATTGAGTAATTATATGAGCCTTAATTGGCCTTAATTCACCTCCTAGTCAAACCAACTATTCTCACAACTTATTGCATACTTTTGATTATATTTTGTTTATGAGATGAGTAGAGTTGGATATTTTGCTTTGTGGTGTAATGTGCATGTACTGCAAGAATAAAGGATAAAAGCAAGGGAAATGAAAGGATAAAAGATCAAAGCAAGGAACTATGGTAAAGACCTTGGTAAAATCTCGAGTGGGACAAGGGTGAGGAATTATAGGAGGTAAATCCTCCTCATTCACTGCCCCTCCATTCGAATATCCCTCCATCACCTAAAAGTACAAACAACCAAATCAGGTGTACTAGAAGGAAGCCAAGCAAGTGAAGGTGCAAACAACCAAATCAAGTGTACTCAAAGACAACCAAGCAAGTGAAAATAAAAGCAGCCTCCCTACTAGAAGGCAGCTGAACTAGTGAAAGTGAAAGCACAAGTTTATCATTGAGTTGGGAGCTATGCCTCACTAATGTAAGAAGTTGTTGGAGACTTCAGATGTATAAATAGAAGGGTTTAGGACCTCAGTTTTTTTAGTCAGTCAGTTAGGCAGTTAGTTACGAATAGTCACCAAGAGTTAGCAAGATTCTACTTTTCTCTCAAGCTACAAGTCTTGTAACAGTTTTTGATTTATAATGAAGACGAGTTTTGTTTCAAGCCAGCACTGAGTTAACTCAGAGGGCTGAAGCTCTGGGGTTAGGGCCCAACCCTAGCAACCAAAGCTCCTCTTTATTGTATTGTTAAGTAGCATAGCTTTCTAATTCATCTACTTAAATAGTTCATTTCCATTATAGTAGTATAGCATAGATGCATGGTTTGATTGTTCATTTGTTCAAGTAGATGCATTTTCATTACATTAGTTCAACATAGATTTATGGCTTTCCTGTTCATTTACTGAAGTAGCTTCCTATTTTTTGTTTATTTGTTTAAGTAGTTGTAGTCTCATTACAGTAGTGTAGAGTAGATTAGTTGTGTTTCAGTTTGCTTAATTTATGCTTTCATTCAATTAGTAGGTTAGCAAAGAAAAGATCCACAAGGTTGCTTGCAGGTGTCTCGGTCTCACCTGCTCCCTCTGTGACCATGACGTGAGGAAGAAACCCTGCAGCAACCCCAAAAACATAGAGTTTCAATTTTTCATGGAGTTTGTTGTTTGATGCAGTTACATGGTTCATTTCATAGTCATTTATTCATTTCCTGGTCATCTGTTCCTTCATCCTCTGTCTAAGACCTCAATCATATGCCCATTCTCCTTCAGCATGAAACACTTGAGTGGAAGATGTTAATTCACATTGTAATGGGTTTTTACCCATAGATTTCCTTACATAGCAAAACCTGACCAATCACCGCCGATTCACTTTTAATGATGACTTTTTGCACTTTAAACCCCCACTGTCGATCTGTCTCTTGATATGACAACTATCACGCACCCGCTCACTAACTAGCTCGGTCAAAATCTCCACCGTTGATATGCCTCACCAGATCCGATGACTATCGCACAATATCGCGTGGATTTCTATCCAATCATTGTTCGCTCGAAGGCACACGATAAGAGTGGTTTCCCCATGATACGTGTCGCCCAGGGAGACTAATCGCGTAAAATTTTAGAAAACTGCTTACAGCTTTGAGGGCACGCGATAAACAACTTACCGCCCTCTAAACCCGCTTTGTCATTTCCGCACGTTTTCTTCTATTGCCTTAAACTCCCACTGTTGATCTGCCTCGTCTGATCCGACGGCTGTCGCTTCACCTGATCACCAACTGGCTTGGCCCATCTCCGCCATCCATCTGCCAATTGATTCCGCCCGTTCATCTCTTGACTTCACGTCCGCGACATAATCTCAACCATCCATCCTGTTAGTTAACCTTGTCCACCCATCTACTTACGTACCCTCCTGCGATCCAATCTCAGCCATTCAATTTCCTTTCACCCGCCTGATCCAACGGTTCTTATGCGCTGTTGCTCCCTCATGTCCTCCTTTGACCAATTTTGATCTCCGACCATTTTTCCACTTAAACACAAACTTAGCTTAGTTTCCTTTTCTTGCACCTTAGGATAATTTTATGCTCTTTTACTTTTGCAACTTAGATAGTTGGCATTAGATTAGTGTTGTTTAGAAATTATGCTTGGTCTAGTTATTTCCATGGTTAATTAGGTTATGGTGTGATTTAGGATTGCATGTTGTTTTCTTCATTTCTGCAATAGAGTAGCTCTCCCTTCGAATATACTTGCTCTCCTTCCATCAAAATCAAGCTTCTTCTAACCCTATAGAAGTCTGGCTTGGAACTTCTGGGGTCTCTTGCCAGATGAGCAGTGACAACAGGCAGTACCTTCACTTCTACTTGTGTATATAGCACAATCACCTCCAAGTTTGTACGAACCTCGGGTTGATAGCCTTGGGAGTTGTAGCATTCTTGCTGCAATACCTAGGCTCATCAGGACTCATTTCCAAGGTAGAAAAATCCCACAAATTTTTTTTTGGGCCAAAAAAAACAAATTCTCAAGGAAAATCGATTTTTTGGTCCAAGTGATTAAATTGAATAAGGAAATTTTGAGAAGGAAAAATTAAAAGAAATATTTTGTGGCCTCCATTAAGGGAAAAATTATTTTTTAAAAGAGAAAATTGAACTTTTGGACCATAGTGGTTAATTGAAGGGGGTTTTTTCAAGGAGAAAAATTCGAAAAAAATATATTTTTTGGACTAGGATCAAAGCCTTAAGGAATTCAACTTTTTTATTTTTATTTTTTAGATCAAGGGTTGGGAATAAATTTTGGCATGGTTCAAGCTTCAACTATCAGTTTTTTCCATGGATCGAGTGAAATTTGTGCACATTATTGGACCTAGCTCTCACTATTTTCTATAAATTGAGCCATAAGTTGCTTATTATATCATCTTTGGATGGAGTAATTTGGCTCTGAAGCTCTGTATTAAAGTTTTTTTTTTTTTGAATAATAAAGTAAAATACTTTGGGGGCAAAGCTATGGTGTTCTTCTTCAACTTGTGGTAATATTTTCTGATCTTGTGCTTATGTTCTACTAGCCTTTTAATTTTGTTATTTCCATTAGCTGTTGAAGATTCATCGGTGTACAATTTTCTTGCATCGTTGTTTAGATTTAGAGAAACACACTAGTTGGAGCAAATATATTGGTTTTTTTTTAAAATCCTTAGACTCCTCTACCATTGTACTATCCAAATGTATGTGGATCTAAAAAATATCTTTCATGTGTGTAGATTTTTTTTTAGTTTGGTAAGATCTTGGTGACTTGGGGAAGTTTTCGGCTAAACCAACCAACTCCCAAGGAACAAGGATGAAGAACCTATAATGGGACATCTTAAAAGCTTATCATACAAAATTGCATTGAAGGGAGTTTCTTTTCATTTTCTCTACAAAAATCACTCATTTCCAAATTAAATCTTTCACTTATTCTAAAGTGCTTTCATTAATCTATCTGCTATTTCTAGAGCTATATTATCTGATATATGGGTGAAAGTGTCCTCATACCCATAGGTTGTTGGAAAATTCAAAGTGGAAACTTATTAATTCAACTTTCCTTAACTTTATTACTTTCTTGTGAACTTATTTATTCTTCTTGCATTCTATACTTAGATCTTTTGATCAAAAAATATCAAGAACAAAAATAACAGCAATAGAGGACACATATAATAGGTCCTCAACTAGGGAAAAACACCTATAAGGGGAAAAACCCTAAAAAATCTTCTCTTCTTATAGAATTTGCTTCAAATGTGATACAAAGATCAAATCCCTTGACCAATTCCTTCCCCAAGTACCAAGTAAGCCCTTCCAATAGGTCCTTCCTTCATCCCGCACCAACGAGCTTTGAACTGCAACTTCAACCTGCCAACTTCAACATTGCATCTCATCCTACATATTTTACTTTCTAATTTTGGTCTTGTAGCTACTACAAAAATCATAATCCAACCTCCTCTTGAGACCTTCCTAGAGCAGGACAACTCTTCCCAAGGTCAACAAGGTCAAGATAGAGTATTATTCTCTCTAGCTACAAGATACTGCACTTCCTCCTATTGCAACTCAAACCTACAATTTCGACCTCCTTCTGAAACACAAAAAACCATATAAATTCACACGTGTGAGAGAAATAGAGCCCAAACACAAAGAATTTTCTTCATTCTTGGATTATTCTTACCTCCTTGACCTTCGCTTCCCTTTTTTGCCTCTCCCAATTGTAGATCGAACTTGTTCTTATGAGATCAAACTTGTTGAGTGAGTGAGTCCCAAATGAGGTTGAAATAATCCTTTATATAGCCTTCTCAAGGGTCAAATTTCCTCCTTAATGCTTATTGCCCTTGGCTTAACATTTTCCCTTTAGGGATCCCCCCTTGGGTTCCTTGCTAGTTTGACTTAGCCCACTATCACCTCAACTAAGACTCCCTTCTATTTACAGGCTTTCATAGACGGGAAGAGACCTGATATGTATAGAGTCACTGATGAAGGATAAGTCAATGGATATGACTGACCTGAATAAACCCTTTCCCAGAAGAGTTTGAAGGATGGAGCCTTCTTTCTCTCTAAGAAAGGTACTATGTATTCTAGGGAAAGGAAGAGAGGATTTGAAGGTTAGATTTATGGGATAAGACTTGTGAAGGAGTTCCCCAATCCCTAAAATCCATGTTAGGATTGGTATCCTGGATGGTTATTGAAGAATGATCTTTCAAAGGAGTGGGACCACACAGAGCCAAGTGGACCCGGTCTAGGGTATGAGGAAAATATGTATCAACCAATGATATTCTTACCCTAGGCAAGGTGGGGGAAGGATCAAAGAAATAATTTCACTTGAAGATGTTGTTTTGACCCTATGAGGTACTAGCTTTTGGGGGTGGCAGGGAAAGTTTTGATCTTGGATCTAAGGCTTGGCTTTTGTGCAACCTCCACCATCGGAATGGCTTCAAAATTGGAGGAGATCTAGAGGAAAGGCCAACATAGGAGACCCTAGAAGATCAAATTTTTTTGATGGCTAGCTTGTTGGGAAATTGATGCCCTAGGTACCCCAACTTGGCTAGACTTGGAAGGAGGTGAAATAATATGAGTTTTAGTGAACACCATTGGTAGATCAATGCCATAATCTTTGGGATAATGGAGTCTATGATGAATATGAGTAGGATTTCTTGGTTCCCAGTCAAGGAGGCATCAAGATCACTTCGCTTGTCTTCTAGGTCAAGAAGACACAACCTTGCAAATTTTATAATTTGATGTGAAAAAGGAATGGCTTATCAAGGTCAAATTATTTTATAAAATTAACCCTAGGATATTTCACTCATATTACATGGCCCATACATTGAGAGATGCTATAATAGATACAAAGTCTACAATTGTAAGCAAGAAATGCATGCAACAATTAACCCTAGAAAAACGAAAATCCCATTCCAACATATATGAAGAAGTAAATAAGAATAACATTAAAAGGAAAGTACTTACATGTAATAGAGTATATCCAACCATTCAAAATTGACAAGAGAGAATCTCTAAGAAAAGATAGACCAATATCCACACATCAAAATTCATCCATAAAGCTCCTATTCATCCTCTAGAAAAAGTGCGTAAATATGAAGAGAGATAAGAGATCAAATCCAAAGTGATGATGAGAAAATGAGCTCATATCACTTGTATTTATACATAACATTAGGAGTTATAATTAGCCTCCTTGGCCTACATAAGCCCCAAAAATAAAATATGCTATAATAATTCAACTTTTGGTGACAAGCCCACCAAACTAGCTCATGAAAAAGTGAGCCTCTCAAGAGGTCAAATAATAATCTACGCATGTTGCAGGGTCCTCTAAGAGGGCTAATGAGGTCCATGGGTGCCACAATGAAGAGTAGGACCCTCAAAAGCAGTGGACAAAGGGGTGGCCCCTTGTAATAACCTGTGGTACTCCAAATGACATGTGGGGCACACAAGTGTCCTCACGGGTCTCCAAACAAATAGAAGATGTTTTTAGATTTCCCTCAAGGGCTAGGATGATGGTGTAGGTGATGCCACATCATCGTGCAAGTCCTGGATCATCTACTAAGTGCATGGTGTAGACTTGGGGCCAACTGGGCATGATGGATTAGGTGTCCTCCTCATCTAATAAGGGAACTGCGAGCAATTTCTAAATGGCTGTGGGGATCCATGGAGTGCAATCTGATGCTGTGGAGGTCCATGGCTCTCAATTCTCATCTTACATGTGCTAATGTAGCTCTCTGAAGGATTAAGACCCTATATGGGGAGACCAAACCCAAGATGGAAACCGTTTGCAATCCTGTATAAGATCCAATGCGCCCCTTAGCCTTCCAATACAAAAAATCATTAGAGAAATCGAGTAAATGAGCTTACCTAATCATGGACCACATGTGGGACTTCATAATGTTCTACCCTTCCATAATGGGCTTCGGGATGTGCCAATGTATCCTAAACTCCAAATGGGGTTAACCAATAATCCTATTAGGTGGTTTTTACTTCTAAAGGGGATAATATAGTCAAGATACATCCTTCAAGAGGTGGTGGCATGTGACATATAGGTGAATGGTGTAGGGAATGAGAAGGGGTATCTCTGGGTAAAAGGGTAGCTAATAAGAGGGAAGCCAACTCTTGGGGTTTATAATGTGTAGGAGGGAGAAATTGTGGTACATGAGGTGCCCCGACCTTGATTTTTCCACCCTTATTTAATGCCTTTGCCTTTTTATGATTTTCTTTGATTAACTGCTCGAGGATCAAGGGGCAGTTCATTACCCACCAGGGGTTGGGACAACCATGGCTTCCTATACGATGAATAAGGCTCATAGAACCTGTAGGAACCAAGGTGACGGCCATGATGATGGGGTAGAGCTCATGTATTGGATTTTTCCCATGTTCTAAATGTGTTTGTCCCGACCACATTTTTCATTTTGTGTTACATTTTCTTGTTGAATGTATCCATATACAATTTTATATTTCTTTTTAGCGGCATCAACCTTCGAGCTTCATTCCAGGACATGACCCAAGGTGTGGGTAAGGGGAAGGGGCATGATAACCCTATGTGGACCCAATAGAGGAATGTGGACCCAGGTGGGAGAAATGATGAATGGGGTAATAATGAATGGAAAGGGGGAATATAAGTGGATAAGGGAGTAAGACCACACAACCAGGATCGAGTTTTCGCATATACAATCCCTAGAGCCAAATGGTCAATAAAAGAGATCCCACATGACTAGAATCCAAGGTTAACTCCCAAAATGGGTCTAGGGGACAAAATAAAAACCTAACCTATTCTTTGCGCCGAATCCCCCCATTAATCCATGCCAGAAGTGTCCATGATAAGCAAACTACAATACTCAATTTCTAAATGAAAAGGGATACCTTTAGGTTTAGGAGGCCCACCTTCAAACATATGATCATGTCAAATGGGTGAGGGACCACATGGCTGGCTCAGGTGGCAGAGAAATGGCACAATGAGCTAGCTAGTGGCTGCAAGGGGTTGCTGGCTGCTGATTGAGGACCATATTGGATAATTTTTTTCTCCTAGGGATATTACCCGCAAAACGGTGGGTATCAAGGCTGACTTGCAGCTTCCACGACTGATTGTACTATTGGAGTTTCCAAGACTTTCTAGACCAAAAAATAATTCTTTTTACAATTACATTTTGCTTGGAAGGGTTTTATAAACATGAGGTTGACTCCTTTGACTCATGACAATAAATCCTAAGACCTAACAAACCCTAGAAGCATGGAGAACATGATTTTATCTAGAAGACCATCAATAATGAGCATGAAACCCATGCTTTTAAAATAAGAAATGTTTCTTTTCTTATTTTGTTTGTTACATAGGATACATATTGAAATAAGTACAACAATTATGAAGACCGAAACTAGTTACATTCTTCAACATAGGTTAGACTTGTAAATTATTTGAAAATTATTGTAAATATTTTTCTATCCTTTTCATTGTAAACTTGTAATTAAATTTGTATATAGTTAAACTAACCTTGAATAGAAATACTATTGGCCTTGTATATAATTTCTATTTGCATTGTATGTATTGTGGTTTCGCTATCTTGTTTGTTTCTATAGATTTGGAAGAGGGTATTGATTTTTCTAGATTGGATCCATTTGTATTATTTTCAAGCTTGATCCTAGTAAAATTTTGAAGGATAAACATTTTTTTGAAGTCCATATCTTCCCCCTAGCCCAGACGACTAGGGTTTCATGGGAAACCAATAAATTTTTTGAGAGGTTGTCTAGGGCTTCATGCCATTTTCCTCACATTTAAGGTAACAACCTAGCCTTTTAGGAGGGCCGCAAGGGTTTTTAGGGTGCCCCTTGCCTCAGAATCAAATTTCTCAAGGGATTCTCAAATTCATAATTTTTTTGCATTTTTTTTTAGGACTTCACTAAGGGTTTTTGGCATTTTTGTGCTTCAAATATCATTTGTTGGGCAGCCACTAGCCTAAAGGAATTTTTCTTGGCACAATGTGTGGGTTTTGGTAAAATTTTTGTGATTTTTTTTTTTTTCAAGCCTCTTCCTTTTAGGCCACTAGCTTTCTTCCCTTTTAATTTTCACTTAAATTTTTATGCTAACCCTTTTTGATTTTGTAGGTATCCTACACTAAAATTTGAGAGGGTTCACAATAAAATTTTGGGCATAAATTTGGTTTCTACAGGCTTATCATCATTAACATAACTTTCTAAGGCAACCACTAGCATTTTGGCCTATTCTCTCAAGGTTGAGGGCTCAACAAAGAGCCTCTTCTTCATTTGGTGTACTGTAGAGAAACCAATATTTTTTTTGAAGACAATTTAAGCCTTGAACCATCAAGTAATCACCACAAAAGATTCTGATAATTTTTTAAATAATTTTTTAATTAAATTTCTGGGCTAGTCATGAGGTCTAGGAGGTCATCCTCCATCTAGGCTGTGAGCTTTTGGTGACTGGGGTATATTCTTATTGAAGGTCAAGTGCCCTAGGAAGGTTGGATCATCTCCTTTGAAGTGTTTACATAGCTGGAGTGATCACACAAATTGAGTTAGATCTTTAATTTCTTATAGACATTGAATTTTTTTTCTCCAACGTTTCTATTTGCAAAACCCTGGTATATTATTTGTCGACCTAGATCTAAGAGTTGCTGGGTTTAGAGGGTGTTTTCAATGTGTCTTTTACAGGAAAAACTACTAACACTTGTGTGTAGGATCTTTTGAAGAAGGCCACTAGAATATTGTGCAATTTCACTCAGAAAAGGGGCATGTGAGGCCTCTTTGCTCACTTCAAGGTTTCATATTCAGTCACTGTATTTTAGTAATATGTTGTCATAGTATTTCTAGGTGTGATCTTCATTTAAGTTATTATGTTGAAGGTGAAGGCATCAATGTTTTGGAGTTTCATTTTAGAAGACTTCTTTAAAGAAGCTTCATTCCTCTCTCACTGTCAAAGAGGGTCTAAGTTGTAAATTTAAATAAATTAATCATATTTATTTCTTCAAGGAGCCTAGATTTTTACATCTTGGCATCCCTTCCTCCTATCCCACGAGGAGTTTCCTGTATGTGACTGTTAGCCTCTCTCTTTCCTTGAATCTGTTAGTTTAGATCTAACTCTCATTGTTGCACCAATGTTTGATTTGATTACTAACTATTCTTCTTGGCTAATTTAGGTAACTTTTCTTTTTTTTAATCACTGTTAGCAATATCATCTGCCATATTTTGGTTGTGCTCTCATCATAATATATTTTCTTGTTGCAATTGTCTCTTAAGAAAACATCATTTTCAAAGCTATTTGAGATATTTCTCTAACATATAATATAATTGCATTGTCCTTGTTTCATTGAGTAACCTTAAATTTGTTGAAATTAGGTTGTATATTTGCAATTACTAATGAAGTTTTAATCAAAATCATAAGACACTGTTCTACATTACTACTCCACAGACATTATTTCACAATTTAGAACAAAAAGTTTAGACATGCAAGAAGGAATAACACACATGCAAAAGTATTTTTATTTGGGGAAAATAATCTTCTAAAAAAACCCTATTGCCTCTTGCATTAATCAAATGAAATAGAGATGTATTACAATTTGTTTGCTCAACTGAGCTCACCCTGCAAGTGCACAACCTATCTCTCTGCTCACTGAAGGCCTCTAAACTAGACTTAGTCAAATTTTTTCCTCGACTTGAGCTCCTATTTCCTTGCACTCTTCCTTGAGAATTAGCCCCTATTATTTAGGAAATTCCCTCAATTTAATTGCACAATTAATTTAGGCCGATCATCTGAGTGCATGCAACACCTGTACACTCAAGACTAGTCTACAATTGTTGTTACACTGTCTTGGAATCTCCACCTCAATTGGGTAACTCGAATTATCTGCATGCACTAGCTATTTTGGGCAGATTGATCAATTAACTGGATGATCACTGAGTTTGACTGAAGTCCCACTGCTTAACTGACCTTCCACTAGTTCCTCCAAAAGCTGGAACTAGTTTAACTGAAAACAACCTCAGATAACTGAACTTAATTACTACAAATTAGCAATCACACATGCAAAACCAAACTCTAACTCCTCCAAATCGAATTTACCAAGTGAAATGGGTGACACAAGCCATGTCACACAAGTTAACATCATCCAAGTTATTTGCTAATGTGGAAATTCGAATTTTCTCAATTTAATCAAGGCAAAATCAAATTGAGAATTTCTTGCTACATTTTTCAACACTCCCTCTCAACAAGAAAGGGATTATCAACCACCCCTATCCTGCACCTTTGGAACTAAAACTTCCCTCTTGACAAGGCATTTGTTGAAATATCAACATCTTGTTCCTGTGTCGAAATATACTGCAACAACATTATCTACCTCTGCACACAATCCCATAAATGGTGAAACCGAATATCTATATGCTTGGATCTATTGTGAAAAACAAGATTTTAAGAGAGATTGATGAAACTCTGATTATCATAGTAGAGCACAGTTGGATGCATCATTTGACCAAGCAATCCAACAAGTATCTTTATCATCCAAATCACCTCACATGCTGCTTGAATGGAAGCCATGTATTATGCTTCTATCGAGATGAGTGCCACAAAAATTTTCTTCCTGCTGTACCAAGAAACCGTTGTGGACAAAACACTAAAAATTCCACCTGATGTACTCTTTCAATTTGATGGAATCCCCGCTCAATCTGCATATGTGAAGCCACATAGCTCCACTCGCTTTGTCCATCTATACCATAGTCCATACTGGGTAGTGCCTGTGAGGTACCATTGAACATGCTTAGCTACCCTCCAAAATAGTTTGGTTGGCATAACCATAGATTGGCTTAGTTGGTTGACTACATAGCACATATTTGGTCATGTGTTCACAAGATACACTAGTGAACCTACCAACTGCCTGTAAATAGTAGCATCCACTTCCTCACCTGGAATGACATCCTCTTTCCTCCAGTTGGTCTATAGAGGTGTCTCCATGGGTTTGCAACTGTCCATGTGGAACCTCTGAAGTATATCATTGGTATACTTTCCCTGGGAGACAAACAATTCCCCATCACCTTTCCAAATTTCCAATACGAAGAAGTAGTGCATGAGGTCCATGTCCTTCATTTCAAACTCTTTTGCAAGGTCCTCCTCGCAAGATATGATCAACTGGTCATCATTAGTTAAATTAAAATCATCAATATATAAGACAATAATCAAAATTTACCTTCTACCAATATATGATAGAGGTTTGCATCCGCTTCACTTTTAGTGAAGCTTAAACTGGTGAGATAACTATCGATCCTGGTGTACCAAGCATGGGGTGCTTGCTTGAGACTGCACAATGCTCGCTTAAGTCTGATCACATACGACTCCTGATCAAAAGTCTTGAATACTTCTAGTTGCTCGATATACAAATCCTCAATAACTCCATTGAGGAATGCTATTTTCACATCCATCTGGTGGATATTCCAACCTATTTATGTAGCCATAGCAAGAATTGATCTAATGGATGAGTACCTTGCTACAAGAGAAAAGGTCTCCTCATAGTCAATCCCCTCAACTTGAGAGTACCCCTTGGCCATAAATATGGTCTTGTAATTTTCTATGCTTCTGTCTGCTACATGCTTTACCATGAAGATCCATCTCGAACACACACTGTTGATTTATCTTCTAGTCTTGGGAACACTTTTAAAACACTATTCTTTACAATGGATTCGTATTCCTCCACCATTGCATCAACCCATACAAGTTTCTCTACTGCTTCCTCGAAAGAGGATGGTTCAATCCCTACAAGTTGAGTCATTAGCACTATTTTAAAAAATGGCCGAGTTGGCTCGGATTTGGCCGAGATGACCGAGCCATACCCTTCGCAGGTTCGACTCACCAGTCCGGTGGCTGGTTTGTTACTGTATCGGCCGAGCCGGTCACCGACTCGTCTAAGTTTGAGTTAAACTAGACGAACCGACCAGTGGTATCTTATGAGGTCTGGTTTCTTTACTAAGATTGATATTTTTTCTACAACTAACTAATATAAATGTGTAGTGGTCTGATCTAGCATAAAGTGGTGTCTTGCATTGTCCTTGAGTGCTAGCCTTGGATATTAGGCATTGATACCTTTCTTTTGCATCTCGGGTGATGAATCTCATAAACGCCTTTACAATTATGAACTGATACATGAATAAAAATAAGCTATAAAAGTTCACAAATTTGTTGGTAGTGGCACTTTCATAGGACTGGTGACTATTTTTTTTTTAGAGGCCATTTAAAGCCTCCTTGGTTATGTGTTTTTGTTTTGATCTCTATATGATTTATGTACTAATAACTATGTATTGGATAGTGCACTAGGTACCATTTTGATATAATGGATATGTTCATGAGCCTACTTTGATCATATGTTGTCTTTGCTCTATATTCTAATGCTTTGTGTTTGGAAACATGAATGAAAATGTTTAAAATTAAGTTTTTTTATAAAAAATATATATATTTAATGTACAACGACCGAGTCATTGAAATAAAACTGTCCGAGTTGATACTGAGTCGGAGTCAGAGTCATAGTTGACCCTCAGCTGGTTCCAAACCCGAGTCAGAGTTTTAAAGCATTGGTCATTAGAGCCATACATGCAATGCACCGATCTAGTGACCTTCTCTACCTATGCTGATTTGAGGGAGCACCCACATTCTCCCTCACATCCTGTACAAGTCTCTTAGATTCGTTGGACCTTTTCCTCCCTTCTCTGGATGGTTATGCTTGAGTGGCTATCTCCACTCTATGCTCTTCAATTTGTGGCTGCTCTACAACTTCATGAGGCTCCTCCTTTGGGGCCAAAATATCCTCTTCTAGTAGGATCTGAAGCTCCCTATCAAGCCTAGCACCACATCGCTTTGTCTTCATCAAACTCTACATCCCTTCGCACAGCTGTCATTCTGAGGGATGGCAAGTACACACGATAATTGTGGGGAGTTTATGTGTAACCCAAAAATACCCCCAATTATGTTGTTGTCACTAGCTCATTCCTTGATTCTTTAGGGACATGGAAGTAAAAAGAGGCTCTAGAAATCCTGAAGTGCTACACATCCAAATTTCTCCTCGAGAAAGCATCCTCCATTGTAATCATGCCAAGAATTTGATGAGGAATCCATTCTACAAATATACTACTGTGTTGCATGCCTTAGCCCACAAATGCTGAGGTAGGCCTTAATCATGCAACATCGCGGTCACTGTTCCCATAATGATGTGGTTCTTCCTCTTAGCCACCCCATTCTGCTGTGGGTTGTGGGGTGATGTCAAATCTCATTAAATGCCTTCTTTTGAACATAAATTTTTAAATTCATTTGACACGTACTCACCTCCATTATTGCTCATAAGATCCTTCACCTTCTTTCTCGTTTCTTTCTTAACCAGTGCTTTGAATTCTATGACCTTGGAGAATGTATCATCTTTCTTTTGTTCCGCATGAAGAAGATCCAACTTTTTTGTGAGAATTCATCAATAAAAATGACAAAATATTTGTGCCTGCTAGTGGAGGCTGTCGATAAAGGTCCACATACATCAGAGTGGATCCTTTCCAGGACTGCATGTGCTTTGTTTTCCTGATCATGGAATGTGGATTTTGTTTACTTCCCTAAAGTACATCCTTTGCATACATCCTTCTACTCAAGTGCTCCTTTAGGGAGGTCTATGGTTATCTTCTGCATGATCTTCAAAGAACCATGATGAAAATGGCCAAGTCTTCAATGTCAAAGTTCATTGACATCATGACTTTGCACATTCTCCGCCTTTATTCTCAATGCAACACAATACTCTAAATCTAGCTTGTATAGGTTCTTCTCATGAACCTTGATATCCTTCACCTGTCCCATGGCTATTTGTCTCAGGAATGTATTTCCTTTGCTGAAGATCACATCATAACCACGGTCTTCCAAAACTACAATAGATAAAAGATTTTTCTTTAGATATGGAACTAACATGACATCCTTGAGCCTGTGGGGGGATCCCAACTCCCTTTGAAAGGTGACTGTGCTAATCCCGGTCACGCTATACCTTCTGTCGTCCCCCATCTCGATGTGCATTTGCAAATATTTCTCCTCCAGGTCACTGAAAAAATCTCTATTGCCCGCCATATGGAACGATGCACTTGAGTGCAAGTACCAAATGCTGATCATCACTGTGTTGGCCATTCATGCAATGAGAGTAAATTCAAGCACGAACTGTGAAGCCAAAGCTTCACCTGCTACTCCTCTTGAGGTATTCTTGCTTGCCTTATTATGTGGACACTTCGTGGCATAATGCCTAAATTCATGACAATGGAAGCATTTATTTTTTAAAAAATATTTCTTCTTGCCCCCTTTACTGGATTCTAGTTTGGCTTGGTATTTTTTCCCTTTTCCCTTCTTTTCATTTCTATCCAATGCAAATTTTTCTTCATCCTCGCCCTTGGATGAAGTCCCATCCCTAGTGTTCTACCTTATTTCCTCCCTTAACAAGTTAGACCATGAGCGCTCCCAAATCAATTTTTTCTCCCTCCCATTCACTAAATATTGATAGCTATGCCAACTCTTGGGAAGGCCCAAAAGGGCTAAGGTTATGAAGTCTTCTTCAGGGACATTAACATCGACCCTACCAATTTCATCACGACATTGTGTAAACTTGCTCTGATACTACATACTTGTGTCATTCTTCTGCATCTTGATACTTCAAATTTTATCCTTTAGCACCAGCTTCCTATGGTCACGACTGTTCTCGAACAATTTTGTCAGTGCTTTCCACATCACGAATGAAGTTTCTTTTCCATGGAGATTCGGGACAATATGATCCTGTAATCCCTCCAAGATGATTCTCCTCTCCTTGGATACATATTTCTTCCATTGTGAAAGGTTCTAGGCATTAGATGATTGTGGTTTTGCAACATCTATCTTGATGTATTATAACAACCCATTTTCATCCAATATTGCCTCCATGCAGTCCTCCCATGCAAAAAAATTAGAGGTGCCTTCCAAGGCATACTCTAGCCTTAATCCATTGAAGGCCATATTCTCAGCTCTGAAGAAATCTCGCTGCACTGATCTTCAAATTTGAACCTCTAAGAAATAAGTTCGAATTTCATGCTCTAATGTGAATTAAACTCTGATACCATGTAGAAATTAGGCTGTAGATTTGCAACTTCTCATGAAGCTTTAATTAAAATCACAAGACATAGATCTACACTACTACTCTCCAGACATTATTTCACAATTTAGAACAAACATTTCAGACATGCAAGAAGGATTAACACACATGCAAAAAGTATTTTTATTTGGGGAAAGGAATCTACTAAAAAACCCCAATGCCTCTTGCATTAATCAAATGAAATAGATATGTATTACATTTTCTTTACTCAATTGAGCTCACCTTGCAAGTGCAAAACTTATCTCTTTGCTCATTGAAGGCCTCTGACCCAAACTTAGTCAATTTTTATCTCAACTTGAGCTCCTATTTCCTTGTGTTGTTCCTTGAGGAATTAGCCCCTATTATTTAGGAAATTCCCTCAATTGAATTGCACAATTCCTTTAGGCTGATCATCTAACTGCATGCAACACTTGTACACTCAAGAGTAGTCTACAACTGATGTTACATTTCCTTGGAATCTCCACCTCAACTGGGTAACTCAAATTATCTGCACGCACTAGCTATTTTGGGTTGATTGATCACTGAGTTTGACTAAAGTCCCACTACTTAACTGACCTTCCACTAGTTCCTCCAAAAGTTGGAACTAGTTTAACTGAAAACAACCTGAGATAAATAACCTTGATTACTACAAATTAGCAAGCATACATGAATAACTGAACTCTGACTCCTCTAACTCGAATTTACTAAGTAAACTAGGTGACACAAGTTATGCTGCACAAGTTAACATCATCCACGTTGCCTATTGGTGTATAAATTCGAATTTTCTCAATTCAATCAAGGCAAAGTCAAATTGAGAATTTCTTGATGCATTTTTCAACAAAATTTGCTTCACCGGATCATTTTTGTAAGTTATAATCTTGTGCTCTTAAGTAATCATCACAAATATTGGTTATAATTATTCTAATGAAGCAATATTGTAGTTAGATATCATTGGAGCATTCACATCTGTATCTTGAGCTAGTTTGCAACCTAAAATTTACCTCCAAGCATAAGTTTGGTTGACGGAGAGATAGGAAAACCTTCTCCATTATTCAATTTGAGGAACTTGACCCTTTGGCAATGGTTAAAATGAGTGACCTTGCAGTTTTCTTGTGGGGAACCCCTTGTAGGAACAGAGGCACTTGTTTTTTTAGAAGTCCTGGGTAGGTATCGTTAAGAAGGCCTTAGCCTCCTTCCCCAACACCTCTATCAACGAGCTTGTCTAAGAATTGTTTCAAAATAATTGAGGAGAAGGCATTCACTGTAGATTAGACATTTAAATAAAAGTAACCAAGATCTTTCATCTCATCCTTTTCATTTTAATTGGTTATCTATAATTTCACTTGTGAGTTCATTTTATACTTGCAAGTTTTACAATTGGTGCACCTGTTATTTTTTAAGCTTGTAATATATTATTGCTCATAATTGTAATTGTTGATAGCCTATTGATTTATTGTACTAACATTTCCTGCAACATTGCCAATCTTGTAGCTTGATATCATTTCTTTGCAAGTACTCTTTAATTCATATTTCATTTAGTGTCACGTTAATCTAGTCAAGTCTATCATTCAAATTGATCAATAATTAATTTTACTTGTTAATTAATCCTAAAATCAAGTTCTCTCAAGAGGTAATCACCTTGCCTTATATCTCCTAGAACTTCTTGTTCCAACAAGTTTTACTTAGGTTTCATCCTTTAGGGACTACCCCCCTTAGATTCCTTGGGAGAGAGCTTAAACAATGTGAGTAAGGATCAAGTGGAAACCCATACTCTAATCTTTGCACCTTAGGTGTACACTTTGGGTGACAATAGACCCCATTCCTTGAAATCTCTTGCTTTTGCACACTGTTGTTGTTCCATATTGTGGCTAGATTTGTTCATTCAAAGTAGGCAGTTTCATGTCTATTCCTGTATCATAGACACATAGATCCCATGAGACTCATCATAAAGAAAAATTTAATGAATATAAATTATATATTATTAGCATTTTATCCTTGCAGTAAACTTGGAATTTTCAATAACTCCTACAACAAACTAGGTAAGTGCATAAATCAAATCATCATAAACTAGAACATGTCATCGAGTTAGCTAAAAAACCCAAGCTATCATAAATTATGCTAATAATTAAAAAAAATAGAATATCATTAAATCATTGATACTTATCTTAATTTGGTGGCTTCTTCTTTTCTCGTACACACATGGGGTTGATTGCCTACCCTATCAAGCACCAGAACAGTAGGATGTCCTCCATAGCCAAAGTGTTAATCCAAAGTGGTTGCTCCAAGGCTCTAGGTACCCTTTAGAATATTTATCAAGGTACCATCTCAACAATCATGCTGCTCTAGGGCTCTAGGTACCCTCCAAGCTATCTGCCCAGGTACCCACCCCACAGTCATGTTGGATCATAGTCATGTTGCTTCAGGGCTCCAAGTACCCTCCAGGCTAACTGCCTAGGTACCCACCCCACAATCATGCTAGATTGGTTGCCAAAGAAACAAGGGAATCCAAAGGAACACCTCCACCCTGAATCATCAAGGGAATACAAAAGTTTATACCTCCACCCAATGCTTATTATATATATAAGCCCATTCGTGTCTATGGGCACTACCAAACTAGGTAGTCTTCTATCGATATAGATATTGGGAATCCAGAGACTGTCCCGCCTCCAGCCATAAAAAATACACAGTGCATGGGCCTAGACAAATAATAGAGATATACATATATGCATGGTTCCATACCACATACACATACATGAAGCCACAAAGACATAACATGATGCCACATGCACATATAACAAACACACATATGAAACAATACAATGTATACACATTTACACATGTATGGCACATGCACATATAAACAAAGAACAAGGGCATCCAAAGGCTTATAACTCCACCCTCAAACCAATATAGGAATCCATAACTCTGTTTGAGCTCCACTTGATACAAAACAAGAGTCCAGGGCACTTGCTCCACCTACATGTCTTTTTCTCATTGTATTGCGTGCATCTATGTTTGCATTAATAACTATAGTCTATCATTCTTCCCTAATAATGACTCCTCACAAAACCTGTCAGTCAAAATGGCATCCTCATATATACATATGCGTCAACATAATCATATATACAATATATAAGCACATATGAAACTAAAAATAGGGTTAAGAGAATTCCCTTTTAACTTTTTGTTGTCCATCACCTTTATGGACTCAACCAACCTACTTGGTTATCATATCACATGCAACTTATACTTTTCTATTGCATATTCCTATTTCCATGTTTTTTCGAGCTTGCCTCATGGTGTTCCATGTTACCCTTGTTTCCTCAACATGTTCTTATCCATGCGAACCATACATTACCTCTTCCTTAGAAATCCATGGCTTCCCTGCCACCAAACCATCTTCCCTGAAGGCCCCCACGTATATAAATCAAGGGAACATTATAAACACAATAGGAAATGCAAGAGGAAAAATCAAAGGCAACATCACAAAAGAAAAATAAAATATATAATCATAGTCATAAAGGAAAACCACACACAAAAACAACATGCCCATGCATGTCCATAAATCAAATCGTACAAATAAAGTTAAAAATCATAGTGCATCAATCATCAAGTAAACGAGTCCCAAAATTTGACTTAGTATCGCGAGTCTGACATTCCTGACACTCTTCGCCATCATACCATGCATACATATGTGTAATAGAATCAAGTTCCTTTCCTTGTCTCTGTCACTAGGTCTTTTCATGTGCAAGTAAAACTCAACGTGTTGCCCTGTAGCTATTCAAGCATCCATAGGGTTGTTATATATATATATATATATATATATAATCTGTGTGTGTGTGTGTGTGTGTGTGTAACAAAATCAAGTTCCTTTCCTGTCTTTGTCACCAGGTCTTTTCAATGTGCAAGTAAAACTCAACTTGTTGCCTTATAGCTATTAAAGCATCCATAGGATTGTTATAAAAACTATATACATATATATAATATATATATATATATCACAAACCAAATATAACATCTATATAAGTTTGCTTTCAATTCTAGGAACACATATGCACATTAGTCATAACTATTATTCTGCATTTGTAAATGTTAGATCCATGCTAACATGGTAATCATAATCAACCTCTTTGCCAAAATCACCATTTGAAATCGATTGTTTGAACACTTGGCAAGATTCGGTCTTCTTACTTTAGCAGCTATAATTTCATAGAATCAATTAACATGCATCACATTTTTAAAAGGAGAATGCATCACAAACCCCCAGGAAATCTCAAGTTAGCATGAAATCTAGATACAACCTGTTACCACTCAAACTAGTAGGGGTCCTAGGAGGGGTTCCTATAGAGGAACTACCAAGTCAAGTGGAAACAATGGAGCAATAGCCCACTGCCACCTAAGCTTAAGCTCCTAATCTTTACAGACTTTCATCGATGGGAGGATTTCTAGTATTAGGTAAATCGTTAGTAGAAATATATCAATGGTTTGTAGGTAGTGATTCCAAGATTATATTTAAAGGAGAGACTCTAATTATAAGGATTGATTGCTTTGGAAGAAATATGAACGGCTCTCCAAGAAGGGCTAGAAGGAGACCTAGACCTAGAGTTGAGAATTATTTTCTTTTGATAAGAAGAGGGTTTCCAACCAATCCTTGTGAAATTGGAGTGACAAGTTTGTGGGAACACAAGGAGGCCCTAGTGGACCCAAACAAGGGAAAGGATTTAGAGTGAAGCTTAAAACAAATGGACTTGACCAAGTGAGGGAGAAGGAAAGGATCAAAGAGATAATATTTGAATTTAATGATTAATGCAATGGTCCTTAATGAAGCCACTAACTAAAGGAAAACTAGGGAGAAATGGTCTTCAATATAGGGCTTGGAAAAACTTGAGATTCCATTGTTAGAATGACTTGAAACTTGGAGGACCTATCAAGGACACGCTAGCGCAGTTTTCTACCAAATTTCATTAATTTTGGATGGCTACAATGGATTTGATGTGATTCCCTAGGAAGCCTACTATGGTTAGGGATTAGAAAAAGAAGAGAGGAGGTGAGAAAGATCTTCATTTGGTAATGACCTAGGACTAGAATGGTGCCTAGATGATTGGGATAATGGTTTCAATGAAATTCAATGTTTATAGATCCTTACACCCAATCAAGGAGTTCCCAAACAACTTCGCATGGCCCTAGAGGCAACAACTAGGTTACTAGGAAAAATTATACTTCTTTGATGTTGCAATTGATGACTTATCAAGGTAACTATGAATAGTCATACACCCCTAGGACATTCATTCACTATACTTTGCATGATACATATGAGAAACCCTCACAAAGACAATATCAACAAATTCAAATTTCATTAAGGCAACTACACCAACTTCATGAGTGAAATTCTTCAGACATTATACAAGTGACAAAATGAGAAATAGACCATGAAAAAGACACTTACAAGTATAGCGAAATATTCCAACCATCAATAGAGACAAAAATCAAAGATCCAAGATTAAAGACACACTTTTGCAAACATCAAAATGTATCAAGATTCCAATTCGTTCATCAATAGGTCTAGTGAAATTCTCAAGAAGAGATAATGATCCAAATCTAAGTGATGATCAAATGAAATGATCATCACATCAATATATATCCTCCTGAGGGGTACAATTTTCCTAATTAGGCTTAATAATGCCCCAACTAATAAAATAATGTGCAAAAATAACATTACTTGGTGACAAGCCCACTAAAATAGCTCTATAATACAAAAATAAGCCTCTAAAGAGGGAAAATTGATAGATACAATAGGTTGGCTGTTGAGGAGGCTTAGTGGTGTCCAATTTGTGCCAAGATGAATGACTGAGCCCCAAACATAGTGATAAAGGGTTTGGCCCCTTGATATCCAAGAAAATGATCTGTGATTCTCCCAAGTTGTTGTAGGGGCACAAAACATCCTCATAGAACAAGCCTGTTTCCCATGTGTAAGGGTTGGAATAATGATGCAATCCCTCCCATTGTCTCCCATGGCGAGACACATCCTCATCTGGGTCCTAGATCAACTGCCAAGTGTGTCATGCAAGAGTGTAGCTAGCTGGGCAAGGTGGTTCAAGTCCATCATCATCATCAAATAGGTGGAACACAAGCAAACAATGGGTGGAATTGAAGATTCCCATAAAGTGGAAATCTACTTTCTGCTATGGTGGAGGCCCATGGATCTCAACGCTCACCCTACAAATGCCAATATGACCCTTTGGAGAGATTGGACACCATATAGGGATCCCAAACCCAATATGAAGACCTACCTACAATCCTGTATAAAATCCAATGTGTTCACTCACCTTCCAGTACAACCAAACATTAGTGCAATTGAGTAAATGAGATTAGAAATCATGGATCCAAGTGGACACTTCATAGTGGCATGCCCATCCATAGTGGGCTTTAGAACGTACAAGTGTCTCCAAATTTAAGAAGAAGGTTAACCAAGGACCCTATTAGGTGGTTTCAGCCTCTAAGGGGAGTGACATGTCCATGGTACATCCGTCAAATGGCAGGTGGCATGTGACATAATGATGAAATGGAGTGGGGCATCTGGGGAAAGCTCTGAGACACATGTCACAATACAAGGGTAGCTATAATCATGAAATCCCACACTTGGTGTATGAATGTAGGAGGGAGAAATCATGGTACAAGAGTTACCCCGACCTTTGTTTTTCCACCCTTCTTCATATGCCTTTTTCCTTTTATTGATTTTTCATTGTAACTGCTCAAGGATCTAGGGGATGAGAGCATGATATATAATATATAGCAGTGAATAACCCCTTAGGGTGGGGAAGTTCATCACCCACCAGGGGTTGGGACAGTCATGGGTTCCTTCATGATGTGAGGGGCTGATATGATGGGCCCTAGGAACCAGGGTGATGGCCATGATAATAGGGGTAGAGCTCATGTTTGGTTTTTTCCCACGTGCTAAATTTGTATGTCCTGACCATATTTTTCATTTTACGGTACATTTGATGTTGAGCCTGGCCATATTATGCTTTTTATTTTCTTTTCAGTTGCATCAACCTTCAGGGCATCATTCTTGTTGGGTGTAGAGCATGATTATTTAGAGGTCTTTGTTTCAGCCGGATGTATACCCCAG
>APFE031468618.1:112162-129927 GCA_000404065.3 Pinus taeda | reverse complement strand
AACATGTTGCATACTTTCGATGGACCCTGCTACATGAAAAATGAGAAATACATGAAAAATGTGATTGCAATCACGTTTTTCATGTATTTCTCATTTTTCATGTAGCAAGGTCCATAAAAAAATATGCAACATGTTTACTCCTTGGATGAGGGATCAAGTTCTATATCCAATGAGCGTTTCCACTCAAAATTTGAGTAAACCCATAGGGAGATAAGGTACGAGTTGAAAAAATAGTTTTTTCTTTTTTTCCCTCTAAAATTTGATGATGTAATGTAATATTATTTTATTATTTTCACTATTATTTTATAATTTCATTAGGAGGCCAATTTTAGACCTCAAAATTCCCCTAATTCTAAGAGTCCTGGTATTAGGGAAATCACTAGAAGAAATATATCAATGGTTTGTAGGTAGTGATTCCAATATCCTATTCAAAGGAGAGACTCTAATGATAGGGATTGCTTTCTTTGGAAGCAAGATTAATAGCTCTCCAAGAAGGGCTAGGATACCTAGAACTAGGGTTGAGAAGTTTTTATTTTTGATATGAAGTGCCCTAGACCAGAGAATCCTAGAAGAAGAGGGTTTCCAAGCAATACTTGTCAAATTGAAGTGACAAGTTTTCGAGACCACAAAGAAGCCCTAGTGGACTCAAACGAGGTCAAGGATTCAAAGTGAAGCTTCAAACAAAGTGTATTGACAAAATGAGGGAGAATAAAAGGATCAAAGAGATAATATTTGACTTTAATGTTTAGTGCAATGATCCTTAATGAAGCCACTAACTAAAGGAAACCTAGGGATAAACGGTCGTTGAGCTAGGGCTTGGAAAAAATTGAGATTCCACCGTCGGAATGACTTGAAAATTGGAGGACCTCTCATGGATGCACCAACACATTTATAGACTAAATTTAATTAATCTTGGATGTCTACAATGGGTTTCATGTGATTCCCTAGGAAGCCTACTAGGGTTGGGGATTAGAAAAATAAGATATGAGGTGAGAAAGATATTCGTTTGGTGATCACCTAGGACTAGGTCAGTGCCTAGCCTATTGCGAGAATGTAGTCAATGAGATTAAATGTTTAGAGCAATGTTTTAAAACTCTGACTCCAACTTCGACTCAGCTGAGGGTTGACTCCGAGTCTGACTCTGACTTCGACTCTGACTCGGTATCGACTCGAACATTTGATTTCAATGACTCTGTCGTCATAAAAAATACATTAAATATTTTTTTTTTTTTTTTATAAAAAACATAATTTTAAAGATTTTCATTCATGTTTCCAAATTCAAAGCTTTAGAATATAGATAGAAAACAACATATGATCAAAGTAGGCTCATGAATATATCCATTATATCAAAATGGCACCCAATTCACTGTCCAATACATAAATTATGATGATATAGAGATAAAAAAAAAACACATAACCAAGGAGGCTAGAAATGGCCTCTACAACAACCGTAAACTGTGAAACATCACTAGTCACCACTGACCAGTACTACTGGCTACTGCTAGAGGAGCCAACATCATTTGGCTCAACCTCTGATTCAGAGTTAGATAGGGAAGCCCATGGCTCCTCATCATCATCTCCAACTGCAACTGTAGAAGTGGTAGCTCTAACAGGCTATGCAACTGGTTTCCATTGAGATAGACGAGATATGCGCTTTCGTCGTGGCTGAGCAGAGGAAGTGCCTGAAACTAGAGGACTTGGGGATGGCCCTGAGGCCGGTACAAGTGGATCTGCATTCAACTGAACATTATGTTCGAGTGATGCCACCGTCTGTAAATCAAAATCAAGTTCCTCATCAGAATCAAACTCTGCTGGATGACTCTCCACTACCCAATCTGATGTTAGATCACTATCTTCTAACACAATGGGATCTGAATCACGTATTTTGTTCAATAATTGTTTGTGTCTGAGCCAGAGGTTGTATTGGACATAGACTAGATCGTTTAACCATTTTTGATCTAAACGGTTTCTCTTCTTCGTGTGAATCCTCTAAAAGACAGACCAAATGTGTTCACACCCAGTAGCACTGCAAGTTTGACTCAAAATACAAATTGCAAACTTCTGCAACTAAGGAAAATGGCTACCAAAAGCCTCCCACCATTGTGCTACAAATAACATCGTAATGTAATGAGTTAGATCCAAAAAATTACAAATTATATCCAACTTTCAAATTATAAACGAATTAACAAAATTAGTATTAAGAATTTGAAAATTGAAATTTTTGTTTACCTGGCTCATCTACTTCCCTTGCAATCTTTACTAGGTTCTTCCTAAAGGTACATGTGGCTTTGCGGAAGGTTGTGACCTGTCGGTGTATCTCCAACTGATCACACTCCAATGGAATCATGCGATCAATGCAGTTAATCAATACATTTCTAACCTCCCCACTCAAATCTCCTGCTGCCAGAGATTTATAATGATATCGTGGGTTTAAAAAATACCCAGCTGCATGTATAGGGCGATGGAGTTGATTGTTCCATCTTTCATCAATGATTACCCAAATGGGCCCATAATTAGCCACTTTATCCTTGTATTCCCTCTTTATTTTCTCCTTTGCTTGATCCATAACCTCATAAATGAAGCCCATAGCCAATCTTTCCCCAGCCACCAACAACAACACCTTAACCAGTGGCTCAAAAACCTTCACAATCTCTGTTGCCTTTCTCCAAAATATTTCTTCATTAAATTTATTTTTCAATTCTTTTCCTTCCTGTTTGAGAGACCACTGGCTTTGATTCCATTCATCACTGGAAAATATCTTTTGCAAGTTTATATGTTGTGAAAGCATAGATTGCAATGTCAAAAAATGAGTAGCAAATCTAGCGATGGTAGACCTAATAATATCCTTGCCCCTTGTGTGTTTCCTCATAAGGATCAAAATCCATGAATTATTGTAGATAATTTTTATTATGCTTTTGTGATGATCTACAATGTTTTTGACCTAATCTAATTTCCCAGTATCCTCAAGCATGAGTTCTATGCAATGTGCAGCACATGGGGTCCAAAATATGGTTTTGTGTTTTTCCTCTAACAATTTACTAGCAAGAACATAGTTATAGGCATTATCTGTGATGATTTGAACAACATTAGCCACCCCCACCTCCTCAACAACCTCATCCAATAGCTGAAACAACAATTGTGCATCTTTCACCCTATTAGATGCATCAACTGATTTTAGAAACATGGTTCCTTGTGGGCAGAAGATAAGGAAGTTTATGATGGTACAGTTCCTTTGATCAGTCCATCCATCTGACATGATGGTACAACCTGTTCTTGCCCACGAGTCTTTGAAATATTTCAAATACTCATTAATTGAGGAAGTTTCTTTCTGCAAACGATACCCCCTTATCTCATGCATAGTAGGGCTTTTGAAGCCTTTTCCAACAACAAATATGGCATCAAACATAGGCTCATAATATGGTGAACGGGAAGCATTGAAGGGGATATCAACATCATACCACCATCTACATATGTAATCACAAGCAATCTATGTAATCACAAGCAATCTCCCTCAATTCTTTCTTCCAATGGTCATGTAAAGTGGTCTGCAAAGTTCTACTAGCTTCAGGACCACGTGCATTTGATGGAGAGGAGGGTGTGACAGTGAAATAACTTTTGATATTCATATCACCCTTCTTTTTCATTTTACACTTACCATTTTCTTGAATAGACTCCAAAGAGAGAGGAACATACCAGAAGGGGTTGGATGCATCAATACAAGGGATAGAAGAGGAACCCTCAAAATGAAAATGGGGGTTGGTAGCCATCATTTTTTGTATACTCTTCCTCCCAATTTCAGCCTCTATTTCTTTTTTCCTAGCCTTTTCTTCTTTAAACTTCTTAAAGCTATTTAACAACTCCTTCCTATTATCCCCAATTTCTGGTGATTCACATGGAGTAATTTGGCCTCTAATCCTTGCGAAGTGTTGTTTCAACCTATTAATGCCCCCAGGACCATCCTTAATTTTTCTACGTTAAAATTTGTAATGCATTTGACTATCAACCATTTAAACATATGCCCAAGAAGCATCTCTCACTCTAGGTGCCATTTTTTGACTTGGAAATGAAAGGAAAAAATATGAAAATGAAAACAAAAAATTAGCATTGCTTCAATGTTCATTTCTTTCACAAAAAACACTCTTTTCAATTTCCAGATTTGCACAAAAAAATAAATAAGCAAAAACAAATTTTTAGAAGTGAAAAAAATACCTCTTAGCACAAATTGCCTCCTCAAAGTTGCTCCAACAAACCAACTTCTTAATGCTACTCCAATGGCTGCCCAAGTAGATTCTCATTCCTGATACAATGCTTGCTCAAGACTCCTCACTGCTGCTCCAAAAAGAAACTCCACAACTCTTCACAAACTCCTCACTAGTTCTCACTCAAATGCAATGAGATGGCTGTGAGGAAATGAGAGGGGCTGGGTAGGTTTTATAAGTTTTGGGAGAGGGAAATGGGCCCCAAAGAACCCAAAGGAACATTAGAATGGGATTTGGGGTCCCCAAAAACCCAAGCTGGACAAAAAAATCCACTTTACGACTGCTCTTAAAAAGCCGGACAAGTTGTTACCGAGACGACCGAGTCGGTATCCAACTCGGCCAGCTCGATAACAACCCGACCAGCTGAATCGAGTCAATCACCCTGTCGACCTGGTCAACCTTCAACTCAGATTGACTCGGCCGTTTCAGAGTTGATTCCATCGGGTCTTAAAATGATGGTTTAGATATCCTTATACCCAATCTAGGAGTTCCTCATCAACTTCGCATGGCCCTAGAGGCAACAAATAGGTTACTAGGAAAATTTATGCTTCTTTGATGCTAGAATTGATGACTTATCAAGGAAATTATGAATAATTAACCATATACCCCTATGACATTCATTCACTATACTTTGCATGAAACATATGAGAAACCCTCAAAAAGACAAGATCAACAAATTCACATTTCATTAAGGCATATACACCAGCTTCATGAGTGAAAATTCTTCATACATTATACAAGAGACAAAATGAGAAAGAGACCATGAAAAGACACAAGTATATCGAAATATTCCAATCATTAATAGAGACAAAAACCAAAGCTCTAAGATTAAAGATTTTTTTTCCAAACATTGAAATGCATCAAGATTCTAATTCATACATCAATAAGTCTAGCGAAATTCTCAAGAAGAGATAATCATCCAAATCCAAATGATGATCAAATGAAATGATCACCACATAAATGTAATCCTCCCTAAGGGATTCGATTTGCCTAATTAGGCCTAATAATTCCCAAATAATAAAATAATTTTCCAAAATAACATTACCTGGTCACAAGCCCACCAAGATAGCCCCATAATACAAAAATAAGCCTCTCAAGAGGGAAAACTGATAGATACAATAGGTCAAAGGGTAATTGAGGAGGCCCAGTGTGTTGAAATATGTAACTAGGTTCAACCTTTATAATAACATATGTAATCATGATTTTATATATTTATTGTAAAGATAATTTATTATTATTATTATTTTCATTCTTGAGGCATGGGTTTCATGCTCAAGGGAAATTTATTTTTAGGTCAAGCACCCATTGAGTTCTTCTAGGGCTTGTCTTTGAGTCAACAACTCATAAGAGTCATTTTCATGTATGAAAGACCCTTTTGGGTATGTTACATATTGTAAAGAAAAATCTATTTGAGTCAAATTAGAGTCAAAAGCCCTCTAAGACCATGTCATAGTGCCTCAAGCAAGTCATCCTACATGAAAGATCATGTCAACCTCAAGGAAGCAATTCATATTCCTAGAAAGCCTATAAATAAGAAGGAACTCAACCTCATTTGGACACATAACAAGCAAGTTTGATCTCTTCAAGGAAGAATATGGAAAAGGGTGAAAAATAAGAAGAAAAGTAACATCAAAGTTTTTGGGTTTCTCTCTCTCTCTCTCTCTCTCTTGTGTTAGGGTTTCAAAAGTTGTTGGGAAAGTCAAAGTGTTGGAAATTTGTTGGGCAAGTTGAAGTGCTGGAAATTTGTTGGGAAAGTCGAAGTGCTTCTAAGGTCGAAGTTGTAGAAGAAATTGCTGGGTCGGAGTTGTAGAAGATGTTGGATTGAAGTTGCAAAAGAAACCACTGGGGTCAAAGTTGTTGATTTTTGGAAAGAAAGATCATCAAGGAGAAAATTTAACTTGGTCTTGGAGGGGTATTTGTCAAGGGTCTTAGGTCTTGGGGTTCATCATTTAAAGATTCTATAAGAAGATAAGAATTCTTGTGGGTTTTCCTCTCAAGAGGAGAGGTTTTGGCCCTGGCTAATCATCTACATCTTGTGTCCTCTTATCTCACTATTCTCTACGATTTGGTAGTTGCTTGATGATAGGAACACTAAATATAATCAAGAGAAAGAAGAATTTAAGTAAAAAAACACCACAAATAGTTATCAAAGTAAGAGAAATCACCTAATCTAACTGCACTAGTTTTCTCAACACACTGGAGTCAAATGTGTGCCAAGATGAATGAATGATCCCCAAACATAGTGATAAAGTATTTTGCAACCATCTCACAAAATATAAGAAAAGATATATCAACGACTTGAGAAATAGTCTCTTTAAGGGGGAAACCTCCTTTACATCACATAAATGACCAATTCTTAGATGATACAGATGATAAGACCTCCTTGGTATATATAGTAGTCTAAGGGGTCACAAGATAATCAGAGCCTACATAACAATAATAATGTAAGGTCACAACAATAATAATAGTGGGTTTCTATGGGGAACAAGAATAAAAACATGGGGGATACTGGGAACAACAATAAAAATATGGGGCTACACGAAAAATGACAATAAGGGGGATACACTAGTATTATAGGGACCTAACATACCCCTCTCCTTCAAAAAAGTGTTGTCCTAAACGCTTGAGTAGTTATGGATGCTTCTATATAAAATTCTCATCCTCCCATGTGGAATATTCAATGGGTAAGTTTTTCCACTTAATGAGATACTATGAAATTAATCAATTCCGTAGTTGTCAGGTTCTTGTTTCCATGACTGCTTTAGGCTCAAGTATGAACTTTCCTTCTTTGTCAAGTGTTGACGGTGCTGGACCTGCCAACATTCATGGGATAGACTGTTGATATATGGTAGCATCGGATTCCAAATTTTTTAGGGAGGATCAAACACATGCATTCTCCAATACCCAGAAATCATTTTGGGAAATTCCACCCGTAGTTAGTTATACTAAAATAATTAATTATTTTTAATGGGACCCTAAGTCTAAACTTAGGAAATTAAAATAATTAATGGGTATTAATCTAAAATGTGGGTGAAACTTCTAGAAGAAGGCGAAGAACAAGTCAATAAGATCCTAGCCATTGATTAGGATCTAATCTGGGCCATTGATTGATCAATGAGAGGATTATAAAAGGAGGCTTGAAGGGCACTTGGAGAACACACCAAAGGCAGATATTCAGTTATCTGAATAAGATCAATTTTCTCACTGGTCAAAATTTGGCAAGAGAAAATCCAATTAGAGGGAGAGTTGCAGGTGAGAAAGGAAGAGAGGGCATCAACATCAGTCGAGAGTTCAAGGCAAGAAGACACAAAGCAGGGAGAGACAACATAGAAGCTGTGACACAGAAAGAGGAAATGCAGAGGAAAAATTGACGTTGGGACTACGTGGACAGTTTGACACTGGGTCAGAGTGGGAAAATTGACGCAGAGGGAGGCATAAGGACTCAGAGGGAAGAGGAGTACTTCTCCTAGATCAGATACTTGTCAGGAAACGTCTGTAAATTTTCTCACTTCTGTTTTTCTTGTTGTAACTTGTACATGAGATTTTGCTGAAGAATAATAAAGAAACCCTCATCTGCTGCACTAGTTTTCCCACATTGGGTTTTTCCGGGGATGATTGTCCAAAAATAATTGTCATTGTGATTGTATTTATGCCAATATTTTTATTTGTATTTAATTTCCGCAGTACTTTAATTGTGAAGGCTGTAGTAGAATTTATTTCGATATTTGCCGTAAGAACACTGTGAATAACTTATTTATGAGATAATAAGTAGAAGAAATAATATTAATCACTGCAGTTGGATTTCTATTTAGAAATTTTCACATGGTATAGGAGCTAAGGTAAAGCAAGAAGAAAAGAGTTGGAAGACCCAGTGTTGAAGGAAGAACGAAATTCGAAATTCCTGCAAGGGCAGTATTTCAAATCTCCAAGGGGTTTGCGCAGTTCAAGCCAGGAGGACTAGAATTTCGTGGTAAAGCTCTCTTTGAGTGAGTCAACGGAGAGGTAATATTTCCCAATATAAATATGTCAATAGAAAAAGAAACAATGCAACTGAAGATTCAACAAAGAAGGGTTTCTCAGGCGGGACACAATTTTCTTGCAGCAGTTGCTAGGGTAGAGTGGCATCAAAAATCGGTTGAAAATATCACAAGATGGATACTCAAAGTGTCTCAGAATTGTATACAAGATTAGAAGAATAATTTTCATGCCTAGCAAATTCAGCGTCAATAGATGTTTGGTACATTGATAGCAGGGCTTCAGCTCATATGAATGGAGTATGCGAAAATTTCTCGAGCTATCAAGAAGAACAAATGGACTTCTAGATTACTATGGGAAACAAAACGAAATGTACTCCAGTAGGGAGAGGCACCATAGAATTTTAGATAGAAGTAGGGACTAGCATCCAAGCACCAATGTTCTACATGTGCCAGGATTAGGAATGAATTTGATTTCAGTGTCCCAGTTACAGGACATGGGATATGATGTATACTTCATAGGAAAGAAAGTATACGTCAAGCATCCAAGCTCGAAGAAGAAGAGACAAATTGGTATTCGAAGCAACAAATTGTATAGGTAACAGCTTGAGTCTCCAATGGCGTTGATAGGCAGCAACTATAATGGTGAAAAGGAACGAAATGAATTATGGAACAGGCGAATGGGACAATTACACCATGGAGCACTGAGGATTCACAGAGAGACTGTTACAAGAGTACTAGCCCTTAGTAGTGATCATGATGACTTATGCCAAGGATGCGCGCTAGGGAAGTACACTAAGTAACTTTTTCCAGAAGTAACAATAGAGAAAAATGTATATTGGGATTGATACACTTAGATATCTGTGGTCCAATGCCCACAAGAGCTCTCAGTGGTGGTGAATACTTCATGACTTTTATTGATGATCACTCTAGAAAAAACTAGATCTATTTCTTGAAGACCAAGGATGAGGTCTTTGATCGATTTAGAGAGTTTAAGGCTCTTGTTGAAAATATGACATGGAAAAAGATAAAGGTATTGCATTCAGATAATGGTGGAGAATATATGGACAAAGACTTCACAGATTTATGCACAAAGGAGGGCATCAAAAGAGATTGGACAACTCCATATAATCTGGAGAAGAATGGAGTAGCAGAGCGGAAAAATAGAACTATTGTTGGGGCAGCCAAAGCTATGTTGTATGGGAAGAAGATTGCAACACATCGGTGCATATCTATAATAGAACTCCTCATAGAGCATTGGGGAAGAAAATGCCTGAAGGAGTCTTCACAAGGAAGAAGTCGAAAGTCAGTCATCTCCGGATATTCAAAAGCATGGGATATTTTCAAATTCCAGACGAGGAGCGCAGTAAACTAGATCAAACTGCAGAAAAGGGGTATCTCATAGGATATAACGAGACCTCAAAGGCATACAAAATCTACATTCCTAGCAACAGGAAGATTATAGTGAGACGCGATGAAAAGTTCATGGAAGACAAAGCTTTCAAGAAATCTTGAGAGATGCCAATAGAATATTAGTCAGGAGATGTTCCACTAGTCCAGGAGTAGTAGGGGTAGCAAGGAGGACACACAGGAGGACATACACCTGGATCGAGTACAGTGACTAGTACTAGTATTTCCTTAGAAGGAAGAAATTCAAATAGTTCTTAGTAGATGGGACAACAGGATTAGTAGGAGGAGTTGATTGAGCCTACCACCACTAGTGGTAGAACCAACAGAGAAGTACAACACACACTAAGGGATGCAAAGGAGTTTATTTGAGCTCCTAGAACCGAGAAAAGGCAGCGTAGATAACCTGACAAATACCAGGCATTGGTAGATCAAGTTGAAGAACCCTCTAGCTTTCAGGGAGCTGTTAAACACCAAGTTTGGGTGGATGCCATGGTAGAAGAGTACAAATCTCTCATGATGAATGATGTATGGGAAGTAGTACCTAGACTAGAGGATATATCATTTGTAGGATCAAGATGGATCTACAAGATCAAGTATGCTGCAGATGGTAGTATATAGAAGTACAAGGCTAGGTTCATGGCAAAGGGGTATGCTCAGAAAGAAGGAATAAACTATGAAGAGACCTTCGCCCCAGTTTCTCAATACAATTCTATCAAATCTGTTATATCCCTAACAACTCAAGTGGGATGGGAGATTCACGAGATGGATGTCAAGACAAAATTCTTGAATGGGGTGATAGAAGAGGAGGTGTATATAGAAGAACCTGAAGGCTTCAAAACTCATGAAAAGAGAACTCATGTTTACAGATTAAAGAAAGCCCTATATGGGCTTAAGCAAGCACCCAAAGCATGGTATGGTCGGATTGATAGTTACTTGCAACAGTTGGGATTTGTCAAAAGTGATGCTGATCCCAATCTCTACTACTTAATGGTAGAGAATGAGCCACTTATTCTGGTATTATATGTGGATGACTTGTTTTTAACAGGGTCATCTAGGCTCATACAGGATTGCAAGAAGAACCTTGAAGCTGAATTCAACATGAAGGACACGGGGTTAATGCATTATTTTATAGGGTTGGAAGTTTGACAGAAGAATGGGGAGATATTCCTTGGGAAAGGAAGATATGCTACAAAGATTCTAAATATATTAAGAATGTAGGATTGTCAACCCATGGCTACTCCCATGATCACCAACTGGAAGAAAATAGATGCATCATGAGATAAGGAAGTGGACCCCACCTTGTATAGAAAACTCATTGGGTCAGTCATGTATTTGGTCAACACTAGGCCAGACATTTGCTTTGCTGTCAACACTCTTAGTCAGTTCATGGTGGAACCAAAAAGGGTGCATTGGGAAACAACTAGACACATTCGCAGGTATGTGCATGGAATAGTCGAATATGGGTTGAAATACTCCCGAGGGGAGGACATAAGATTGAATGGGTTCACAGACGCAGATTGGGAAGGTAGTTTAGTAGACCGAAAAAGTACCTCGGGATACTGCTTCATTGTTGGATCGGGGATGATATCTTGGTGCAGTAGGAAGTAGAAGTTAGTAGCTCTGAGCTCAACAAAAGTAGGAAAATATGGTAGCCAACACAATTACGTGCGAAGCTATATGGCTTAGAAAACTGCTTGTGAGCTTGTTCAGAGAAAGGATGGAAGCGACCAAGGTTGACTGTGATAATTAGAGTTGTATCAAACTCTACGAGAATCTAGTATTTCATGATTGGTCGAAACATATTAATATTATATGTCACTTTATCAGAGACCGTGTTCAGCATGGGGCAGTACAACTACAATATGTCCCTACAGGAGATCAGGTAGCAAACATACTCACAAATACTCTAGGAAGAGCTAAGTTCATTCAATTTAGAGAGCATATGGGTATGGTAGAGAATCCATTTCAGTAGCAGAAACATGTGATTTTTTAGTTACAATGGCAGAGGTAGTTGTAGTAGGGATGCATTATTGACAATGATAGTGTCAACAGTAGTAAAAATGAAAAAATTGTGGAGTAATTGGTGTACAGGATGTTAAACATCAGTAAGCACAAAGGGATATGTTCAGAACAGGGTGATGCCTGAGCAGGTTGCATTACCAGAGCACATTCCTCGCTAAGAGGGAGTGTTGATTTCTGGTAGCATCGAATGTGCTCTAAGTTTCAAATTTTGTAGCGAGGACTAGACATATGCATTCTCCAATACACATAAATCGTTTTGGGCAATTCCACCCGGGGACAATTTTATTAAAATAATTAATTATCTTTAATGGGACCCTAAGTCTAAACTTAGGAAATTAAAATAATTAATGGGTATTAATCTAAACTTTGGGTGAAACTTGTAGAAGAAGGCGGAGTTCAAGTCAATATGATCCTAGCAATTGACTAGGATCTAATTTAGGTCGTTGATTGATCAACGAGAGGATTATAAAAGGAGGCTTGATGGGCACTTGGAGAATACACCAGAGGCAGATACTCAGTTACTCGAGTAAGATCGATTTTCTCACTGGTCAAAATTCGGCAAGAGAAAATCGAATCAGAGGGAGAGTTTCAGGTGAGAAAGGAAGAGAGGGCATCAACATCAGTCGAGAGTGCAAGGCAAGAAGACATAGAGTAGGGAGAGACAACGAAGAAGATGTGATGTAGAAAGAGGTAGCGCAGAGACAGGTTGACGCTGGGACTGCGTGGGTAGTTTGACATTGGGCCAATGTGGGAAAATTGATGCAGAGGGACACAGAAGGACTCAGAGGGAAGAGGATTACTTCTCCTGAATCAGAAACTTGTCAGGAAACGTCTGTAAATTTTCTCACTTCTGTTTTGTTGGTTGTAACTTGTACATGAGATTTTGCTGATGAATAATAAAGAAACCCTCATCTACTACACCGATTTTCCCACATTGGGTTTTTTCGGGGATGATTGTCCAAAAATAACTGTGCCATTGTGATTTTATTTGTGCCAATATTTTTCTTTGCATTTACTTTCCGCAATATTTTAATTGTGAAGGCTGTAGTAGCATTTATTTTGATATTTGCCATAGGAACACTGTCAATAACTTATTTATAAGATAATAAGTAGAAGAGATGATACTAATCATTGCAGTTGGATTTCTAAATTTTCACATCTCCCCGATATGAATTCCCAACTAGACCTTACATCGTTTGGAGTAGGAGTCCCAACAATGGGTGGTAATGTTATGTCTTGACTGTAGAAACGTACAAAGGGAAGTATGGTAACATTGGGTGAGAGCAAGTGTGTGACCCTGCAGAAAGTCAAGTGCGATGCATGAAAGTTTCGACACATGAAGGGAAAAATAAGTGCGCCCCTTGGAAGCCTCTAATAGTACGCAGATTGAAAGGAACACATGAGCAAAATGACATCACAAGGTAAGATGCAGAATATTTCACAAGTTAATGTGATGAATTAACACGACAACACACATTCAACTAGATTAATACAAATGAAAATGAAATAGTTCATAAGCATAAACATAAGTTAAATAACATACATTGAAAATAAAACAAGAATATTTGTATATTCACAACATATGCATGAAAGCGTGTTGGCTCTAATTTTATTATTATAAGTGAAAGTTCCATTCATACATACACCATTGATGACCACTAGCCCTAATAGTGGAACATTACAGTCAAGAAAACTTGCTCCTCCAAATAAGTATACTCTCTTTATGCTATGAAGAAGCTAAGTCTCTTCACAATACTCCCAAGCTCTTCTTAAGCCTAAGCCTAGCCAAAAGCTTGGCTCCCAAAAGCCTGTTACATGAGTTATGAGTTTCTATTTATAACAAGAGGGGGTGACTCTTCAATTCTCTTTTGTGACCTTTGGACTACCCACATGACTCTTCAACTTCTTTACAAAATGACTCATTACATTACATCACGACTCTTCAAATTCCAATATTGACACTTGGAATTTCACTTACAACATAATTACAAATAATATTACAATTTACACTAATACCCATATAAGACAAAATAGGGTAGAGACAACTTAACAACCTAACAAGACAAAACAATATGATGTTTGAGTGTGGGAACACTATAGTTCGACAACTTCCACTTGATGCTTCTCGGTCATGTATCGATTCCAAGCTTGGTACTGTGCGATGACATCCCCAAACTGCATGTTGGTGTTAGGTTGGAAGCAAACTCTAGCGTCCATAACATCTAGATACAATGACTTGGAACTAGTCTTAAGTTCTTTCTTGAATAGGAGAAACATGGTTATGATCTAGACGAGACCATTGATCTAGTTCTGCATGTTTTTCTGTTCAACTCTAAATCCTCCTTGGTGGAAAGTTGTCTCTACTGCTCCAAGTACTCTTCAATCTCCTTCTTGGGTTGATGTTTGCGTTTATATTCGATGAATGAGCTGGCTAATGGGATCTTTTGGGTTCTCACCATGAAATCCAAACTATTGTACAACCATACATATGGGGCCTGAATGTTTACAATGGGCGAGGTGAGTTGCTTGATGTTTTGAAACAACGTTCGAACTCTTGCTTTCTCCAGCTCTGCTTGCGTCTTCATCTTCTTTACCAAAGTAAGCGATGCCCCTTTGTATCACATTTTCCATTATTGCACGACAGTGATAACAATTTGCACATTCCTAAGAGTCTTGAAAAATTCCTCACTATATTGATGCAAGCTATGTAAGTGTACAACTCCCTTATGTATGGTCATCAGCTCCTGAATGGTCTCTCCAAGCATTGATACTTCACCAAGTATCATTGTTGTCATTCCCCCCCAAGTAGACCTTTGCAGAGACTGCATTTTGTGCTGTTGCATAGAGCTGTTCTATCTCTTTCCAGGAAGCCTGTAGATTTTGTACCAATTTCTTACTCTCGCTCGTAAAAAAATGAGTGTTTAATCTCGTCACACCTGTAAAGGCTAATTTGGCTTCGACAGACATTTGGATTCTAGTTGGTGTCTGCTACTATCACCCTTTCTCTAATAAATGTAGGTGTGCATGATCATCTGAAAAATGCTTTCTCCACGCTTGTACAATCATCTTCTGAAGTTCTTTATATGACAGATTGTACACATCCATTACCAGACCATCATCAAGAGGAACTACGTTCCCTTCCTCGCTCAGTGCTAACTCTACGATTGGAGGTTTTGGAGACTGAATGGTTAAGATATTCATCCCACGGTTCTAGTTCCAAATTCATGTCCACAACTTCAATCTGCTGAGCAAGCTCCCAATCCTGCATCTTTTCACTCTCTCCTTCTGCTGTTGGCTAGTTCTGTTCTTGCTCTTCAACTTGAATTGGAACTCTTCCTGCTTCTATTTCTCCTCTTGTTCTCTCCTTCTCTGTTCCTGTTCTTTCCCCAGTTATTGTTCTATTTTCTACACCCTTAGTTCTATTTTCCGCAAACTCTATTTTCTCTCTTCCTCCACTCTAGTCTCTGTATCCTCTACTTCCTCTTTGCTTCCACCGTCAAAGATTCTTGCATAAGGATTGAATCCGCTTTCACTCTGCAACTTTGTTCTCCCTCTAGACTATCATCAACCTTTCTCTTTCCTTTATCCTGCAAGGGATTGCTGCTTTTTGCTAGTGCTACTTCTGGAGTTGTTCTCTAGATATTCCCCAAGGCTCTTTGCCGAAAGATCTTCATTAACTTGTTGCCATGTTAGTGTTGACTCCTTTTCTATAAATAGTTGAGTGTCCGCATATGCTGACGAGTCTACTGGTGTTTGCTCAATGACTTCCCCAGTACTGATTTCAGTGGTTCCTGTTGAAGCAACTCTCTTTGGTGTCATGGTAACAATTATTGATGGGAGAAAGTGCTTCACAAGTGTCGTACCCATGGGACAAAAATGACACTCATGGAAAACAAACATTAGCTTCAACAAATATACCTTCAAAACATGATAAAGTAGCAAACCGGGCATCTGATGGGAAGGATTGCACAATTTTTAATGGAAAGAGGGACTGGTTGCCTATTGGAACTACGCACTGCGGAGTCCCAACAACCAAGAATGAATCTTGAGGTTTGGGACAACGAAGTGCACATTCCCAGCCTGGGAAAAGACTTAGAGAGACTGCACATTGTGTAGTCTTAGTGGCCAAGGTGACATGCTGACCCCTGGAACTATGAAATGCGTAGTTGGAGCCAACTTGTAATACACATTGCATAGTTCTAGAGGCCAAGCTTGTGGCTTGAAGCTTAGGATTGCGCAGCACCCAACTCAGTAAGGAAAAATCGGCCAAGGAAAGGGAAAATTTTCCCAAGGGAAGTGTGAAAAATGAGCAGATCTAAGTGAGATTGAGTGAATATATGACTAAGTGTGAATGAATCATGATAGATCAAGTGCATAAACTAAATGAATAGGAAGAGAATGAAATTGGTGAGGAGAGTCACTGCAACGACGACCATCAGTGCAAAAACAAAGAAACCAATGTGACACTTGTGAAGGGCAAATGATAATTTGAAACTACACTTCTACAAGATAAAATATGCTGAAACACCATCAACCATGAAGAGAAATAAGAAAAACAACACTCACACAAGAGAAACAAAAAAAAAGCGATAGAAAAAGTGACAAAAGACGATACAAGCAAAACTCAACTGGATAAGTAATGACAACTCCACTGAAGGTTCCTTGATCTCATTGACTAAAAGAAATGCAAGATTCACATAAAGAGAGGGAATAAATAGATAACCAAGCATTGAAAGTAGTACAACTTCCTCTTGTATTTCACTGAGCTTGTTTGAGAAGCCAAAGACGGTCTCATGCAGAAGCTAACCTATAAGTAAAAAGAAAACAAACAAAAGGAAAGAAGCAGAGTAAAAGAAAAAAAAGTAAAGAAAATCATGGAAACAATAAATAAATTCAAAAATATTCATACTCCTAACCTAAACAAAGCATAGGCCAAATTTACGTAAAGTGACACTTCCAATGGAGCCACCAATGCATTGGCTGGCCTGTGTAACCGAGGGAATGCGTGTCCAAAAAGATATACAAGCATACCAACAAAAAAAAAGATAAGACAATACAAACCAAAATGTTCGAAGTTTGAAATAAATCACTGAAAAGTAAAAATGGAAAGTGCATGAAAGGAACTCTGCGGATATCCCATGGTGCTCAAAAATAGTTCGAGTCGAAGACATGCGAGCACAAACTTTCGAACTTGAAAGACGAGTGAACATGAAGAAAGAAGAAAATTTCCATTTTGCAACAATGCTCGTTACATACAACTCCTCCAATGATTGAGCGATAGGATTGTGTGATATAGATGGAGGATGAAAAAAATTGTACAATAGATTGATTTTCAACGTGTACAATAGAGTGATGAGGAGCCTAGAAAGATTCAACGCATTTATGATCGAAAGTGGAATTGACCTCAAGGCTACGAGAACATAATACAACCATCAGCGCGGGCTTAATTTCCTCGACAGCTTGGGGATGTTCCAATTAATCAAAAGATGGATCATTGAAGATCGATGGCTTAGAAAGATCGACAATGGAAGAATAAGAATCATGACCAAATGAATAAATGAAAAGATCACGACATCCATGATCAGAATGTTCAAGATTACAAACAGTGGCATCCTCATGATCTAACAAATCATAAAGAGGGGATGATGGAGAACGAGAAATTTCACCCTCTATGTTCGCGGAAAGATAAGATAAGAGATTGAGAGGATCATGCATAAAATATTTTTCCTCTTCGCATTTAAATGATGTTGAAAAGTGTGCAACAAGAAATGCTTGTTGAGAATGCAACAAGATGATGGAGCTTAGTGAAAAGAGTCGCCTTCACTAAGTGGGCCCGCAGGCTATTTTTGGCGCAAGTCTATTTTTCGACTATGTCTATTTTTAGACATATGGATCATGTCTATGGATTGCAGGTTGTTGTTTATGGATAATTGATCAAGTTGGGAAAAATAGATGGACTTCTATTTTTAGATCACAGCGGAGTGACTGCTCAGTCTAAATATAGAACAGTCAAATATTATTGGCTCATAATAATATTTAGACTATAAACTTTGTCTTATTCTCTTGGAGCACTTCAGGATGAGCTACGAATGTGGTACAT
>APFE031468618.1:93507-110317 GCA_000404065.3 Pinus taeda | reverse complement strand
GTACTGTATGGTGATGATTTGATTCTAACGGGTGATGAGCTGTTGATACTGTCATGCAAGAAGGATCTTGCTACAGAGTTTGAGATGAAGGACTTGGGCCTCCTTCACTATTTCCTAGGATTGGAAATATGGCAGCTCAGTGGTGGACTGTTTGTTTCTCATGGCAAGTATGCTCGGGAGATACTGGAGAAGTTAAACATGCATGGCTGCAAGCCTGTTGATACTCCTCTTCCTGGAGGTTGGAGGAAGGAGGATGCCACTTCGGGAGAAGAAGTGGATGCCACTGTTTATCGACAGTTAGTGGGGTCGCTGATGTATTTGGTCAATACACGACCTGATATATGCTATGCAGTTAACCAGCTTTCACAAGCTATGGTTAAGCCTACCAAGCTCTTCTGGAAGGCGGGCAAGCATGTATTGCGCTACTTGAGAGGCACATCGGGATATGGTTGTGGTACAGACAGGAGGATGAGGTGAAGCTATGTGGCTTCACGGATGCAGATTGGGCAGGGAGCCCAACAAGACCAGAAAGAGCAATATCAGGAGCGGGTCTTCAGTATTGGTCGACAACAGTTCTTGGTACAACAGGAAATAGAGATCCGCTGGCACTCAGTTCAGCGGAGGCCGAGTATATGGCAGCAAGTTTGGCGCATGCGAGGCTATATGGATGAGGAAGATCCTAGTTGCCGTTTGTTCGGTCTCATTTGGATCTACTGTGATTTTACTGTGATAACCAGAGTTGCATTAAACTCTCGGCTAATCCTGTATTTTCAGTGATAGATCTAATAACATATTGACATCAGGTACATCATATCAGAGATTGTGTGCCCAGTGGAGCCGATCATGTTCTTTCGTAGCATTCCAACGGAGGATCAGGAATGCTGAATATTCTGACGAAGGCTCTCACCAGGAGCAATCGAGTACCACCGAGGCGAGGATAGCGGGTTGCTTGTAATCATATCTTGTCGAGAGGGAGTGTGAGATTTGCAAACAAGATGATGGAGCTTAGTGAAAAAGAGTCGCCTTCACTAAGTGGGCCCGCAGGCTATTTTTGGCGCAAGTCTATTTTTAGACTATGTCTATTTTTAGACATATGGATCATGTCTATGGATTGCAGGTTGCTGTTTATGGATGATTGATCAAGTTGGAAAAAATATATGGACTTCTATTTTTAGATCACAGTGGAGTGACTGCTTAGTCTAAATATAGAACAGTCAAATATTATTATCTCACAATAATATTTGGACTATAAACTTTGTCTTTTTCTCTTGGAGCACTTCAGTTCGAGCTACGGATGTGGCACATGCAATTGCATGAAGGAAATACGTGGTTCTTATGGGTTAGTTGAATATTTGCATGCATGACTTCAGTTAGAACTCAAGTGAGTTGAGTTTAGTGGACTGGAGGTGCAGTTGATGGAGTTGTGTTCAGTTTAGCTTTGTTAAACTGGTTGTATTTAGTCTAACTGGCAAATAGACTAGAGATGAGTTGGGTGAATTAGTTATTAATTAATTCACAAGTTATTAACTCATAATACAACTAATGAATACATCAGTTAACTTAGTTTCATGTCAGTGCATGTTCAGATCAACAGGGACAGGTGGTAGAGAATCAGATTGCTATCAGTTGTGACTATAGTTGTGCACCAGATCTTGCACAATCAAGGGATTGAGTATGCCAATGAGTTTGCCCACGTATTTTCCCACATTTTAGCTTATGCTCACGTCCACAAAGCGTGAGTGACTATTTTTGCAGGTGAAAAACGAGTTTGGTGAGCCATTCTCATCAGTTCTTGAGCAGGTATTGAGCAGTGGAGGCAGGCAAGCAGTGGAAGAGATTTGGAGATCAGATCTGAGCTGTATTGTGTGTAACAGAGGTGAAGATACTTGTGAGAAGTATTATGCTGTGTAATGTTACATGACTCAATCATTAATATACAGATAGTTGGGGTTTTTAGCGAGATGCTTTCCCCGGGATACATACTGTGTTAATGTGTGAATGCTCTTGATGTTTTTTGTTATTGATGCTGCTATATTGATGATCAACGTAGAGGAGCTTATGTATTGTGTATGTTTTCCGCAATAGTACATGATCAGGATAATCTCCATTGAATATGTGTTAAATTATTCAAAATTTCTACAAATGAAAAACTAGCATTCCATGATTCCTGTGAAAGATCAAAAGTAGTAACATCAGAAACTAAATTTTCACAAGATTGAACATGAATGGAAGAATCGTGAAAAATGTCAGGATAATGCAGAAGAGGTGCAGATAGAAGGAGGTCATCCTTCACTGCATATTCTTGTTTAGAATCCCACACATACTCATCAAAAATGATATCATAGGTTGATTGTTCAACACCAACTCCATCGAGAACTTGATCCTCCTGAACACCACAAGATAAATTTGAAACAGGTGAACATAACACATCAAAATCTGGAGGATCAGAGGGACCAAAGGATGGAGAACGAGGAGATAACACTTCATCACAACCATCAGAGTCATAGTCCAAACCTACGCTGAAATTCTGAGTATATGGGGTAGGATAAGATGGTGGTAGATCAATGGATTAATTCTCAAATTCTCCCACCTTGACCTGCGAAACTAGAGTTGTTTGATGAGAAGGGGATGAAGGGTCACTTGGAACAACAACCTTGTCCATCTCAGATTTAGAAGGTATAACATTGAGGTATGTTGGGATAGGTTCAAAAGATTATAATTCATGTGGATTTTCTTAAATGTGAACAAGATATAGAAATTTGTCTACCAAGAAAGACCAATCAACTTCATCTTCAGGAAATTCAAAGCGGTAAAGGATGAAATGAGTGTGAAAATCCTGAACGGATTCATCAGGTTCTTTTCACAACTTTAAAAATTTCTTATTAAGAGCTTTACAATCATATAAATTGAAAGAACGACATGACTCTATGAAAAGCTATTCAAAATAGTGATTTGATTCATTAGGCAATGTGTTACACCATTCTCGCACGCACCCTTCGAATGTGAGAATGAAAAACCTACAACCAACATCCTCACAATAGATGTTGTTCTTTATGCATAAATCAAGAAACTGTGCGGTATGTTTAAATAAGGTTGTTTCACCCTCGCCATTGAATTTCAGATTGGACAAGTCATCAATAATTCTCGCTGACACTTTCGTATTTGTGTGTCTAGAAAAACATGTCAGGGTTATGGTTTGGGGGGAAGTCATTAAATGTCTGCAAAAATTCAAAACAGACTTCAAGGGCTCAACTTGTCACTTGTCCTCCTTCTAGTGCCAGAAATGTTGATGGTGCTGGACCTGCCAACCTGAGGGGATCTCCCTGATATGAAGTCCCAACTAGACCTCACACCATTTCAAGTAGGAGTCCCATCAATGGGTGGTAATGTTATTCCTTGAATGTGGAAACACGCAGAGGGAAGTATGATAACTTTGGGTGAGATAAAGTGTGTGACCTTGTGGAGAATCAAGTGAGATGCATGAAGGTTCGAACACATGAAGGGAAAAGGAAGTGAGCCCCTTGGAAGCCTGTAATAGTACGCATCTTGAAAGGAACACATGAGCATAATGAAATCTGTGTTGATGCCAACTTTCTACTGAGGAAAAAAACTAACCAGAACATTAAAAAGACAAGTAAAGAAAAGAATTATAAACTCGTGAGGAAAAAACTAACCAGAACATTAAAAAAAATAACTCGGAAAGGAAACTCATGCGGGTCAAACCCTTGTCACTGAGGAGGGTTTTGACCTGCAAGTGGGTCAATAGAGGTGTCCACCATGTCAATGTTGATCCCATCTATTAGAACTGAGAACAAAATCAAAATGGAACAAGTTAACGTAAAGGGAATACCCATTGCAAAGTAGATGGAGGGCACAAAATTTGTCAAAAAAATTACTTCATACCTGCTAATTTTCCAAGATGATTCCGCAGAGATTGTTAAGGCAAAGGAACTTAGTTGGAAGGAGAAAAAATAGGATAGGAAAAAAATCGTCTAGAAGAGTTAACCATAGTAATTCATCATAGGTAAAATAAAACTAATAGTTGAATAAGGCTGCGAAGAATCAATCTCACCTCGGTGAAAAGACGATAGAAGGGTGGAGTAGTTGGGCTCCTCCAGAGTCATAGACACCATCTGTATGTATCAAACCCTAATACATCAAGGGAAAAGCATTGCTCCAGTAAAGAATAAAATGACTAAAGACTCTTGACGAACCCTAGGGAAGTTACCCTAATGGAAATCCAATTGAGATTAGTGGTAGATCTTACTCGATAGACATATGTAATGCTTAGATCATAGATCAATAAATAAATATATTAAAAATGTCGCTTTGAAATCCTCAAGGAATTGTACCAAGGTTCCAGAGGTTTCATAACATAAATCTTGTGGTAAACATATCCATACAAATCTTAATAATTCAAGTTTCTACTTTGTATTATCAACACCCTCGGGAATTAAAAGGTCGTTGCACAAATAATATCCCATATACATAACCACCATGCAACATATACCATGGGTAACCCCCAATGAAAATGAATTAGGGTCAACTTGTAGTAGGCCCAAGGGAGGGTACCTTTATTAACAACAATACATATGGACAGGTGGGTTTCGAGTTAAGGCTAATACAAGAGTGCTTAGATTGAATGTATTATCTAGGAGACTTGCCATTGCAAAGCCTTTTTAATAGAAAGAAAATAATAAAGTGAGCATGTAATAATTTGAGAAATAAGAGGGAAGAAAAAAATTCGAGCAATAATACTAGTAGTCATCATAGTAGATAAGCATTATAAGATATGTGTATGTTGTAGCTATAACATATATTGGGGAAACCAAAAGGATTTCCTTGATAAATAAGAACAATGTTCAATCATATAATATGGATATTGTGAATGAATATTGAAAGTAAAGTTGGTCTGTGGATTTTGTAAACATTCAAGCTGTAAAACTCTTTTCTTTTTATAAAATAAAATAACTTGAAGTTAGGATTGGAGTCATGATATAGTCCATATGAGGAATTCCCCTTATGATTATAGTAGGACCTCCCTAGCAAAAGTGTCCAATGAGAATAGTGTAAGAGGAAAATGGTAGAGAAGGGGGACTCTTAGGGTTCCATTCATTTATAGAAATATAAAGAGGTTAATAATGTAGATGTTAAATTTCAATATATATTTGGGGAGTTGGGGGAGGCAAGAGCGGGAGGGGCAATAGTTAGCTTCGATGGAAAAAATGTGTCGCAATTTTCTTGAGGACTTGGTGTTGCGACCAACAACCAAGTTGAGTTCATCACTTTGTGGAAAGGTATGGAAATATCTCTCACAAATAAGATAACTAGATTATTGTTTTTGGTGACTTAATGTTTGTCATTCAATAATTAATCAAGGGAAATACTGTGTCGTGCTTTGATCATCTTCCCATTCTTCAAAGGATTACTCTAATTTCTTCTCAATTTGAGCAGTTGGAGAATTTCCATGTGTAAAGGCATGTCTAAATTCAGTGGCAGGTGTGCTGTAAAAGAAAGGATCCACACTTGGTCAGGGTAGAATAGAGATGCATCAAGGTTTAGTTAATCATGCCTCTATCCCTTAATCATGTTCAGAATTCCAAGATGTTCGAGGTTCATCCATAAAGATGACATGATTGGAAATTGTCCCATTTTGGGGCAAGGTACATTTGCCTCCCACTCATTCTAGTCCATGGCGTGATTAAATAGAACAAAGGGAAATGGGGTCCGATTGTCTTTCATTTTCTGTCCATGAATTTAAGATTTCCTCCCAATGTCATATGCTTCATAACAAATGGCTCATGCACATCAATTTCCTTTTCTCTCGGTGGTCTTTATATTTAATTCGTCTATGGTTGAAGTTGTTGGAGAACTCTGTGGGCATGGAGATTCATTCATTGTGCAGTGGGATGGAATTAATAGTGCCATCCTGCATCTCCCAACCCACTTTCATTCAACTAGTCGAATGATTACTTCCAAATCACAATTTATCCTTAATTTCCCAACTAACACATTACAAAACTTCATTCACTTACACAATGAATATCTTAGCAACAATTTTATTGGGAGCATTTAGGTTGGCTTATATATATTTAAGAATATGCCAAGTTTGTCCCTAACAACCAAATAATATATTTCACTCTAGAATTCTATAGGTAGATATGGAATTTAGAACCATATTGAATGTTTAGAGATGTGTCCCACAATGGGTTGAAACATGGATTCCATTAATAAATTGTCATATTTGAAGCATCCAAAAACTATGTTACATCATTAAAAAGTTTCAAGTTATCCATAGATATCTTAAAAAGGAAGGTGTTGAAACCCCTGAGAGCCCAAGAGGAAATATTCATTCTTTCTACACTATTAATATTCCATCCATTTAACAATCCTTTCTTTGTATATTGATTTACACGAAACCTTCCTATAAGGTTGTTTATTTCTTAACCATTCTAGAGAGAAGACTAGGACTAACTATGATCTAATCATACCCTCATCATTCTTTACAAAGAGTTTATTGGATCTAGTAGTAGAGACGATATTCACCACGTGAGTTGACTTATTTGGACTATTCTAAATCCCAACTTTCATAAATTGTTGTTAAGAAATTGCATCATCTTTACTCTCCACGCCATCCACTCTTTTATCTCCTAGAATTTAAGCTTCAACCTCACATTCAATCAATGTAGTCTTTTGCAACCCTTATTTGACTTTTTTATCATTATTCTAAACCTTTAAAATTGTCGTATGAATAATACAATTAGTTAAGCCTTATAGAAATATTAGTTCATATTACTTTGCTTCATTTTCAATGTTATAACCAAATTTAACATTAGTTTTATTGATGATTTTTAATTTGAAATTTCTACCAATAACTATAATACATAATTACCCTAAAATATATCAAAAATCTTCACCAACATGCTTGCTAGAAGAACCAAAACTTGAAATATTAGAATCGCCATAATATTTATCTTTTTTATGGTTAAATACTTCCTTCCTCTTTTATATATATATGATAATGAATATTTTATTTTGAAATAATGAATATTTTTATTGAGTTTATAAATTCTGTAAATTCAACCATTTTCTCACTATGAAAGACCACTGGTTGAATGCTTACTTTCTCTTAAGTCGGAGTGGTGTTGCCAGCGGACGCCGGAGGCCCGGAGAGATGGATCTGATCCGAAAGTGAATGCTAATGGAGTAACATACTAACATGCATGCTACCATAGTACCATGCCGTTACCAATGATTAGTTTAGTGACCTGTTTTTAAGAATTGCCGCGAACAAAGAAGTTCCCCAACAAACGTTTCTGGGCATTTTAGCTGCAAGGTATTTCGTGCGCCTCTTAACCTGGAGGCTGGTACTAAGAGGACCCCTTGAAGACGCTTGAAATAAGTTTCATTATGTGAACAATATCGGCCAAAGGAGGTAACGAAGGGGCCACGTCACGATACAATTCTTAGATTATACTTATTCGTGATACCAGTTCACAACGCTTGCGGCAAGTGGGCACGCAGAAAATATCGTAATAATCGTATTCGTGATACAGATGGTAACACTAAAGGCAAGTGGCCAGCAGAAATGATTGTAATCGCGATAGAAACATTAAGGGATTAAGGTGAATGGTAAAAGTTATGGTATTGTAATAATTCTTTTTTAATACATGGTGAATCCGTAACTATTAAGCCTAATTCAGGGATACTCAAATCAAACTATGGTATCGCAATAATCTTATTATTTGTATCGCAATAATCTTATTCGTGATAGAGTTGGTAACACTAAAGGCAAGTGGCCGCAGAAATGATTGTAACCGCCATAGAAACATTAAGGGATTAAGTTGAATTGTAAGAATTATGGGCGCGTGTTGTTGATAATGCCCGCCTGTGACCACATGACACGCAGAAAATATCGCATTAATCTTATTCGTGATAGAGAGTTGGTAACGCTAAAGGCAAGTGGACAGCAGAAATGATTGTAACCGCCCTAGAAACATTAAGGGATTAAGTTGAATTGTAAGAGTTATGGGCGCGTGTTGTTGATAATGCCCGCCTGTGACCACATGACACGCAGAAAATATCGCATTAATCTTATTCGTGATAGAGAGTTGGTAACGCTAAAGGCAAGTGGACAGCAGAAATGATTGTAACCGCCCTAGAAACATTAAGGGATTAAGTTGAATTGTAAGAGTTATGGGCGCGTGTTGTTGATAATGCCCACCTGTGATCACATGACACGCAGAAAATATCGCATTAATCTTATTCGTGATAGAGAGTTGGTAACGCTAAAGGCAAGTGGCCAGCAGAAATGATTGTAACCGCGATGGAAACATTAAGGGATTAAGTTGAATTGTAAAAGTTATGGGCGCGTGTTGTTGATAATGCCCGCCTGTGACCACATGACACGCAGAAAATATCGCATTAATCTTATTCGTGATAGAGAGTTGGTAACGCTAAAGGCAAGTGGCCAGCAGAAATGATTGTAACCGCGATAGAAACATTAAGGGGTTAAGTTGAATTGTAAAAGTTATGGACGCGCGTTGTTGATAATGCCCGCCCGTGACGACGTGACTCTATTCCTTTGTAACAATGATAGAAAGTGAGAAATATCGTGGGTTGACAACAACATAAGCGTAGGCACTCCAACCTAACCCTAATATACAATTCGTAGATTATAATTATTCGTGATACCAGTTCGCAACGCTTACTGTAAGTGGGAACGCAGAAAATATCGTAATAATCTTATTCGTGATACAGATGGTAACAGTTAAAGTCAAGTGGCCAGCAGAAATGATTGTAACCGCGATAGAAACACGTTATAATTAGCGACCACACTGTGACAACGACACAAATTTGAATGGCAGAATAGGTATTCTCTCTTTTCTTGGCAGAGTTTTGAGCACGTATGCTCCTCCCTCTCTCTGGCAAGCTATAAGTAGCTGTGCTAGTAGCCCACTTCATCCACACACTGCATGCATTCATCCATTGATCCTTCCCCGCGTTTCAAACATCATGTCGTCTCTCCGTTTTTGCTTTTCTCTGTTTTTTATTCTCTTCCTTTCTTCATCCTCTACTCGCCCAATTCACGATGATCGGGTCTCGTTGTTGGAATTCAAGTCCCTTATTGCCAACGATCCTCGGCAATCCATGGTCGATTGGAATCCCACCAATCCGTTGTGGAATTGGACTGGAATTACTTGCACCCGGCGCCATCAAGTGGACAGGGTCATTGCCCTCAACCTCACTGCCATGGATCTGCAAGGCTCCATTTCTCCTTCTCTCGGCAATTTATCTTTTCTCCATTCGATAGATCTTTCAAACAATGCGCTCCACGGTAATATCCCACCTCAACTGGGACGCCTCTTTCGTTTGAGAGAACTGTGGTTGTATTCCAATCAATTCGAAGGAAGCGTTCCCGGTAACCTTTCGAGTTGCCATAATCTGGTTGAGCTCAACCTCTCATTTAACAATCTGACAGGAAATATTCCTCTGGAGTTGGGTTCTCTTTCGCATTTGCAGCAGCTTATCTTAGAAGCAAATGAGCTCACAGGTACTATACCCTCTTCCTTTGGAAACCTCTCAGCCTTGATTATTTTAAATATAGGGAAAAATGCTCTTACTGGTGCCATTCCGCCACAATTCGGTTTGTTTGAGAGGTTGCAAACGCTTTATCTTTTTGAAAATGAATTGTCGGGAAACATTCCCACTTCTTTGTCTAATATTTCCACTTTGATTAATTTGGAAATTTTCACCAACAATATAACTGGCAGCATTCCACAAAATTTGGGCTTACTCAATTCTCTTCAAGTCCTTGACCTTTATAGAAATGATTTGTCCAACAACATTCCTGCTTCTTTGTCAAATCTCTCCTCTTTGGTTGAGTTGGATATTTCTATGAACGAACTCACCGGCAGTATTCCACCTGAACTGGGTCTGCTGACTAATTTGGAATTCCTTGACCTTTTTAAGAATAAACTGTCCGGTAAGATTCCCGTTTCCTTGTCAAATATTTCTTCTTTGCTTTACTTGAAAATTTCTGACAATGAACTCACTGGCAATATTCCACATGAACTGGGTCTCCTCACTAGCCTACAATTGCTTTACCTTCAAGTAAATAAACTCTCAGGGTCCATTCCCATTTCTGTGTCAAATCTCTCCTCTTTGACTGACTTCCAGCTTGCCATGAATAACTTAGTGGGGCACATCCCTTGGGAGTTGGGTAAGCTCAGCAATTTGAAAATACTCAGTTTACTTGGTAATCAGCTCAGTGGAAACTTACCAAATTCCATTGGAAATTGTTCGAAACTCGAAATACTGTCCGTAGGTTCAAACTACTATTTACAAGGGATTGTGCCAATAGAGCTAGGTAAGCTTTCCCTCCTTAAACGACTAAACTTAGGTTTTAATCAATTTGAAAGTGGTGGTCTTACCAACATGCCCTTCATTACAGCTCTTTCCAATTGCTCTCATCTGGAAAAACTATACATGGGAAAGAATAAATTCAGTGGAATTTTGCCATTTACGATAGGCAAACTTTCTCGCAATCTTTCTATCTTGGATTTACATGAGAACAGAATAGAAGGAAACATCCCTTTGCAGATTAGTAATCTTAGTGGTTTAACCTACTTGTATTTAAGAACAAATATTTTCAATGGTAGCATTCCATCTTTGAAAAGCCTTGTAAAACTAGAAAGATTGGATTGTGGATACAATCATTTACAAGGAAGCATTCCAAATGGATTTCAACCATTGCAACATCTTGGTCTCTTAGACCTTAGTGGAAACATGCTTTCTGGAAGAATTCCAGATTCCCTGCATTACCTTAAACAACTAAGAAGGCTTTTTCTTCATCACAACTTCTTATCTGATAAGATACCTGCCTCTTTAGGAGAGTGCAAAAATTTGGAATTGCTTGACTTGTCTCACAATAGACTTAGTGGAACCATACCACATGAAATCTTCGGTCTTTCTAATGTACAATTCTATTTGAATTTGTCATGGAATTTATTAGATGGCTCATTGCCACTTGAGATTAGTAAGATTGCAATGGCTCAAGCTATAGACATTTCTACCAATCAATTGACTGGCCACATTCCAATTACGCTTGGAGATTGCATTGAACTAGAATCATTGAATTTATCTCGAAATACTTTCCAAGGTTCTATTCCAAATTCTCTTGGAAAATTGCAAAATCTCATGCTCCTAGATCTCTCTTCAAATTCCTTATCAGGTACAATACCACTTGAACTTGAGAAACTGAAAATGCTTCAATACTTAAATTTATCTTTTAATGAGCTCACAGGTGAAGTATCAAAAGGAGGATTTTCTACAAATCAAACCATATGCCTAATAGGAAATCCTAGTTTGTGTGGACCAGAAGCATTTTCATTACATGCATGTCCGACATCAAGTGGTCATTCTAAAGTTCTCGAAAAAGTGTTGCTGCCGATTGTTGGTTTTGCTCTTATATTATTCTGTATAGGTTTTTCATTCCTTTGGAGAGGGAATGTGAAAATACAAAACTTTAATTTTGCACAAGCTATTTTACAAAAGGTAGAGCACCGAAGAATCTCATATCAAGAGCTTGTTAATGCAACAAATGGATTTATTGAGGCCAATTTGTTGGGGAAGGGTAGTTTCGGATCAGTCTACAAGGGAATTTTGAGTGATGGCACATTTATCGCAGTGAAAGTTTTTAATCTGCAAAATGGTGAAGTTGAAAAAAGTTTTAAAGTTGAATGTAAGGTGTTGCAAAAAGTTCGCCATAGAAATCTTGTGAGAATCATAACATCATGTTCCAATCTCAATTTCAAAAGTTTAGTTTTTGAGTTTATGAGTAATGGAAGCTTAGAGGAGCATTTATATTGTGATAGAGATGACAATGAAGGTGATAGAGTATGTGAAATGAGATTGGAAACACGATTAGACATTGCCATAGATGTGGCCCATGCTATGGAATATCTTCATCATGACTCTCCTGTGCAAGTAGTGCATTGTGATATAAAACCAAGTAATGTGCTTTTAGATGATGACATGGTAGGCCATGTAACAGATTTTGGGATTGCAAGATTACTTGGTGTAATCTCTAGTGATTCACTTACTTCAACACTTGCTTTGAAAGGATCTGTGGGATATATTGCTCCAGGTATGGATTTTCAAAACATTGGTTCTACCTTCTTAAATATTATTAATATTTTTGTATGAATTGGTAAAAAAATTTGATTATGCAATTATCTTGAATGCAGAATATGGATTGGGTGAGACAATTTCCATCAAAGGAGATGTTTATAGCTACGGCATTATGTTATTGGAAATACTTACTAAAAAGAAACCAACTAGTGACATGTTTGTTGGAGAGTTAAGCTTGCACAAGTGGGTTAACTCATCATTTCCAAATACACTAAAGGATGTCATTGACAATAGTCTTCTTAATGAGAGGGATGGAGATGCATTTGAAGAAAATGATGTATACAAATGTCTACATTCTTTGCTACAACTTGGTTTGTTTTGTTCGAAAGACTCACCTGCAGAACGGCCAACCATGAGGGATGTGGTAATGGTGTTAAAAAGAATCAAAGAAGATTTGGTGGGAAATACAATTATTTCCAATAGAGCAAAGCAGAGTATATCCAATTTGCTTGACAATACAAATGCAGGAAGGAATGTTGCAACTACATCGAGTATATCCAATTTGCTTGACAATACAAATGCAGGAAGGAATGTTGCAACTACATCAAATGATCAAAGTTCTTCTACATTTTAGTTTGTTTATGAAAATTGCAACTTCAAAAGCTTCCATTTTGGTGATGTTCTTCCAATAGGAAGATTTATATTACTTTTAGTTTCTCAAACAACTATTAGTTAGTTTAATATGATATTATATATGTGTGATCACATATTATATTAGTTGGATTGCAGTTATATATTTGTTTTATTGTGTGGTCAATGACGTCAATACTCATATGCATGTTGTAAGCTTCCTTAGATTGTCATACCATCAATTGCAAAGACTTATGTAAAGTAAATTGCAAAACAAGCTAGTAAATCAAATTCTAAACAACAACGTCAACGTGAAAGCAAACCAAATTGGAAGAAACAGAATTTTCAAATGAAAAAAGGTGAACACTGGTTATTGACTACATGTAAAAGATTCGATTTTGATCCCTGTTGATCTCGAAACATGAGTGAAGAAGGTAGAACACTTTGTTGTATAGTAAACTTTTTATGCATCAAACAGCCACTGCAATTTCTATTGACCACGACCATATGTCTCTTCTTCATTTTAGTGGTTCTTCACCTGGTTACAAAAATGTTATTTCTAAGGATCTCTTTCCAATGGAATTTACCATATTTTCTTGTCTACTGTGATTGTTTAAAGATGAACATGTCAGGCTTGTATGGCTTCTCTATACTTCTTAGATCAATTTCTCACTTCTTGTTCTCCTCCGTCAACTCCAATTCACTCACTTAAAGAAAGAACGTATTCTTATATTGTTTTCTTGAATGTTGTTGTACGTAGATAAAATTTATTTTGTCCTCCCTTTATCTTATGGGCTTTCGTAGAGAATTGAGCCCTTTCAATTGTTATCTTAGCTGCAATGCATTTGTACTTAGGATGATCTGTATTTTGTTATAATTACAATTGCACATAAGATGTTATGGGCAGTAGCCTTTGCTATGATTTTGAACATGTTTGCACTAGCCTGTTTCACTGACCACATCTGCAATTGTGGACCTACATAATTTTTTTCTACCCAATCCAATTCGTCTTGGGTAAGCGATGAGCGATTGCCAGTTTCTTCTTATTTAAATATTTTGGGAATATCTTAAATCATTGGAGTGTTTTGCAGCGGTCTTATCAAGTGCAATGATTTCTCCAATGTCTCCGGTGTGTATTTCAATAATTCGTTTTAGTTAAGGCTACATGAGGTTTTTATCCTCATTAGAATTGTTTTTGTAACAGTAGCGATTCGATATTAAAATTTGTCATATATATTCAATTAGTGAATGTCTTTCGAGGGTTTTCTCGTACTCATAAGTCTATTTTTGTTGCCTTTGCCCTTTTTTAATCAAATTTCTGTCAAAACTCTGATATTCACTCTTTTTTCATTGTCAAGTTGCTCGACCTCAAGTTTCAGGTCTAAATTCTGTTATGTTTGTTATAAATATTCTTTTGATTAGGCCATTGAAGGATGTAATTGCATGGTTCCTTTCTGTTTGTTGCACTTAATCTTTTCATTACTTTTATTGCATATTGATTATTTTCTTGAGCTTTTATTAGTTCTTACTCCTGATTAGATTGAGTATACAACTTTATTCTATTATGATTAATTTTTGGCTGTGATTATTTTATCCAACAAGAATTACTTGTTTCTGTTATCATGCTCATTTTGTCAAACATATCATACCTATGAGTAGATTGAGTATACAACTTTGTTCTATTATGATTATTTTTTGGCTGTGATTATTTTATCCAACAAGAATTACTTGTTTCTGTTATCATGCTCATTTTTTTAAACATATCATACCTATGATAAATGGGTGGAAATTTACTTAACTAGTCTATCGTTAATTGTCAATACTTTTGATGCTAGCACTCTTCTACCTTTTCTCCATGTTTTGTTCAAATCAGCTTAAGTATGCATGTATTTGTCTTCTGGCCCAAAAATTGGTTTGATACTTTCACACAAATTTTACAATTGATTGAATAATATTTTTTGCACAAGATTTAGTTGTAGGATCAGTATAAAACCAAAGTAGATGAATTTTTCTTTGTATAAAATTTTCAGTGCATGACAGTAGAGGAAGAAAAAAAGAGGATTCATTGATGTATGAGGGAGTATAAGTATTCCAGTATGGGTGTTACTGAAGGAATGGCAGAAAAATTCATATAGATTCATAGGATTGTACTTATCATTGCAAGATATTTTTTATTTGTACCAGTTTTGACCAGAATATTAATTGAATTTCCACAGCCCCTGGGAACGTCTATCAACAATATTGTCTACCATTCAATGGGTGCTTCATTGAGCTAGAGCATCACATCATTTTTTATTAAACGGAAATGTATAACCATTATTAAATGTGAAATCTTTAGCAAACCAGAGGAAACATAATCATTAAAAATTCTATGGACTCTACAAACCACTTGAAAATTCTTCTGAAGATGCAGCGATTGGTATAGTACTAAGCAATATTGATTTAGATGATTACAGAATAGATTTTACACCCAAAAAAGAAATAGTGCAAGAAAATTTGGTCCCAGTTCTTCAAGAGCCCTATAAGAAGAATACAATTTTATATCTTTAGGATGGATTTCTTCTATGTGTTTGATAGTTCAACTTGCATGGTGTTTGGGAAGCACATCTGGGTTCCTGCAGCTTCCATTGTCAAAGTATTTGATGAAGCCGCTGAAGTATGGGCTTATAATCTAATCCTTCCTCCTGCTATATGTAAACCCATGAATTGTCTAAACATGGTGAACCCTACGGAGACCAAAGATCCCATCAATATAGTCCAAGAATTCGTATGCTAGATAGTGGTATCTAGGAGTGATCTGAACGAAGTGGGTACTGATATTCTCTACAGTTTTTTTTTCCAAGCTCCAGGAAGAGAAAGGGTGATCTTCTTTTGACACCTTGTATCAAGAAATCACCCATTGAGGTGAAAACAAAAAGTCCTGATGTATACAATTGTGAAGGTGATAAAATTTCAGTGATTATGGCTGTTTCTGCACAGCCTGGTTAATCTGTGATAGATGCACTTTGCATTATGCCATCAATCTCTGCTTCGGGATTGGTCTTAGCTCCAGTTTCAATGCGGGCTGATATTGGTGGAGTGAATCCTCCGAGCAGAATACCTTTGGATAAGGATATGAGTTGGGATGTGCTGGATTGTCTTAGTATATATATAACATGTGAAGTATGTATAACATGTTAAAAAGCGAGTGCCTGGCTTCCTTTAAGAGAATATGGATTCCTAAGAACCATGAACCCTGGTTTTGGCTACTGTGGAGTAAATTTAGATCTCACATTCAGTAAGACTACAAAAGTAGCCACCATAGACACTTGGTGTGGTGGGATCTTTAATAATTCATGGTTAGTAAAAGAATGAGAGATATAAATATTGTTATACAAATTTATCCCATACAAATGTTATTATTGGTGTGGTGGGATCTTTAATAATTCATGGTTAGTAATATTGTTATACAAATTTATCTCATGATATATAACTATTCAAAGATCCCTTTGCTGATACACTGAGCGTATTCTCAAAATATCTGAGATACGCCTATAGCCAGAATATAGATGACTGCAAACATCTAATTATAAATGTTGGCCTATTATTCGCAAGATTTCGAGCCTTGCTGATACGCTGAGCATATTCTCAGAACATCTAAGATATACATATAGCCAGAAGAATATAGATTGCGGCAAAGTCTCATTTGTTCTCATTAAAAATAAAATTTCTCTTTTTTTCGGCATATGCTTGATTGGTTAAATGTTTTCGACTTACCTTCACTATCACGCAAATGAAAATATTTATTTTCTTGGTCATCACTATGAATGCATTTGTTCAATATGCATCCACGGTTCTAAGCATTTCCGTTTCTGTTCAAGGAGGTTATAGGATTAACTTGTCAATTTTGTAACTTTTATGCTAGAAAAATGAAGGCGAAAACCATCAAATCCCTCATGACACATCAATATCAAATCGTGAAGTGACATCTTACATACGCAAGGCCAGGGTCCTAGAGACGCCTCGATAGAAAGGGGGATGAAAACTCGACCTCTTCGCGTCTTTATTT
>APFE031468618.1:22541-67550 GCA_000404065.3 Pinus taeda | reverse complement strand
TAAGTCTTGCGCGGCGAATGATCCTATGAGCCCATGCCCTGGAGCCTTGAATTATCTGCCTTGTAACTCTGCATTGTCAAGTATCCATTTGATCATATCTGTATACGGCAATATCTTGGGTCTAGCTGCTATTCGATGAAGAAATGAACAAGCTAGCTCTTCTAAGGATGCCTCGAAAGAGTTTTGTGATCCCGCGACACTATCGACCTTCATTACTCTGGGATTTTCGTCCTCCAGCAGCGTATACATGCCTTCCCAGGTCGAAATTCCTGCGTCCCTGTTGCATGCAGTGTCTGTGTACAAGGGCACCATCTCCTTTGCCTTTTTCCTTCGTCTCGGAGCCTTGGGCTTTATTCTTCTTTCCCATTTGCTCCTGTGTTCGGCTTTTGAATCTTCTTATCTCCTAGTTCCTGCAGATTACGAGCGAGGTGGAAATGACTGATTGAGAAAGGTGATGGGAGAGTTTTAAATGCAACAGATATACTAAATATGCCACCTTACGTGAAACAATTCTTTAGCAAAGCACACTTCTTTATTTCATTAAATAACTGACAACTAATCCACTTATTATCATTAAAAGCACATGATTTGGGGTCAGATTATGGTAAGTGGCCTTTCTTTGAATGGCGTGCCCGAAGGATTTGCGATTAAATGATTCATGATTTGCTTTATGTTACATCGAAGATCGTGCCATCGCAAGGCGCGCTTATCGCAAATCGCTAGATCGCAGACTGCGCCATCGCGACGATCGCAATATCGCATGTCGAAACATCGTGGGTCGCAGGAGTTTGATTTTTGTTAAGTATTTCCATTTCATTTCTGCGATGTGCGATCTTGCGATCGGTGTTATCGTAGATGGACAGATTTTGAGGTTTTTCCTTATGAACATTACTTATTGCGACGCGACGTTAGGCTTGACGTTGGGGGGCCTTGTGCATTAATGCAATTTCTTAAAGACCTTTACCTTATCGTAGACTTAGGTTAAAATATTCGAAAGACCGTTTTAATCCTATGATGGTAGCTTTATTTTGAACAAGGAAAATTTGATTTTTCTCAAAATTAAACTAGGGGTCCCCTATTCATTTAGTATTTTGGACAAATACTTCAATAAAAAAAAGGGGGGGTTGTTGCTGGCCACAACAATTGGCGATTCACTTGGGAGAACCAGTTATCTCTGACTCTCTTTTGACGTTTTTCAAACTTCTAAAAATAATAATAAAAAAATCTCAGAAAACTTAGACTTTATTATAGAAAGATAAAAATATTATACTTCAAACTATCAATGATATTTCATTTCAAATCCTTTCTATTTACTTGTATTCTTAGCTTGTTCTTGCATTTACACCAGCCCTTACTTGGTCTTGAATCAAAATTAAAATAAAGTCTTCCCTGTATAGCAGTTTTTTTTAAATATGCTTCTTTGTTGCAGGTAGAGCCTCTGCTGCCAGCAGGCGTCCAAAGCCTCGACAGGGTTACCTATTAACCAGTAATGATCCTTTATCCTGCCTAAGTGTTTACAACTATTCAGAGAAAAACCCATTTTGACACTTTTTCTTTTTTATTCTCTAAAGAACAATGTCTTGGTTTGGTGGCCAAATTATGACACAATCATTCACTAGATTTATACTTTTGCTGAACAAGCTGGCTCGTGATGAGACCCCCTGTCTTTTGATTGCAACAATCTTGAGTCGTTGCCCTGTTTTGGTGGACAGTTTTGGCAAAGTCAGCAAGTTATAATATCTGTGATGATGATAAGTCGACTCATGATGAGACCTCTTATTCTTTGAGATATAGTGTTTTTATTGGATTGCTTCCCTGAATGCTGCGATTTCCTTTAGCAGGGAGGAAGTCAATTTTATTTCCTTAAGAAAGTTCTGGACGACAATAATAAAGCTTCTTTGGTAATCGTTGTTTCTACAGGGACTCCTCATCTTGTCATTGATGCCTTTCATTGTACTGACATAAAAAAACAATTGCTTTGTTGAGATTATTTTCTTCAATTTTTTGGAGTTGAAACTAATATCATATTTGGATTAAAATTCTATTGATAATAAAGATCAAGTTTCAAAGAAAAATATTTGTCATTCATAGAAGCATAAGTTCAAAATCTTGATAGAGAAAAAAGGTGTCTTTCGTAAACGTCGAATGCTTTTGACCAAAGCAAACTTTATTTACGGAGAAAAATACTTAACGAAATGAGAAGCAAGCATTCCCTAGGGTTGTGTAGACAATAGGGATGATCTTCTTTTCTTATTTTGACTATCAACTATTCAAAAAAAAAAAAAACCTAACTACCTAACTAAACTACTCCTACTCCTACTCTAATTATATACAAAAAATTGATTAGGTGAAATGATATTTCCAATGGAGCCACCTTCTCATTTTAATTCCTAAACGTATGCAGCTTTCCAACGTTAGTGTTAAGAATGGAATTTTTCTTGGAATGTTAACGTTGGATGTGGAATAAGAATGCATAAATCCAGTTGGAATTTTGTCCAAAATTTCTTTCTCGCAAAAACTTCCTTCCAAATGGATATCTATTGGATCATAAAAATAAGGATGAATTTCTGTTATATCTTGATGATCTTGTAATAGAGGAAGTTTTGTACTTCCTTGACATAGTTTAGCTTTCCACAATGGTAGCTCGTCTTTTGGATGTTCTTTGATAAGGTGTTGGTCATACCAGAATAATCTATCAAAAAACTGAAAATTTAAAACGCAATCCGATTTTGTACAAAATGAGTGCAAGTGGGAATAATAATAATAATAATAATAATAAATTGTACAAATAAAGTTACAGCACAACTGGGATAAGCTTTTAAATTTTTTGTTGTTCACAAGAACTGGCCAGTTCATGTGAAACAGGAGATAAATTATGATTGTGGACATGCATGGAGGTTTCTTCATGGTATGAATCATAGATCGGGATATCGTCTTGGTGAGCAAAATCAGGCGAATGATCTTTGGCCTCGAAATGAGGATTGAATGATATGTTTTCTGAATTAGCGTATCTCTCATTTTTTGAGCTTTGATGAGTTACTTGAGATAAATCAATAACATCGTCGTTGGAAAAGTAACCATCACAACTAATTCTACCAGTTTCCCTAGATCTTTCCTTTTGGTCATATATTTTCAGACAAGGAGACTCAAGTGTTCCTTGCTTGGAAACAATCAAGGGATGTTCTATAGCTATCTCTTTATTTTGAAAATCTAACGATGACTTATTTGACTTATCCTCTGTGTTTTTTGAAATATCTTTAATGTTGATAGGGGAAATGTTATCATCATTAAAAACATCAGGGTAAAGAGAGAAGTGTGATTCTGAACCAACGCATTTAAAACTATCATCATGAAAAAATATTCATTCATCAGATTCAATATAGACATCGCGTTTTAGATCATACCTTTGTGTACTGATACTTCCTGAAAGAAAAATAGTTTGTTGTTCTAACCTTGGCGTCTGCATTTGTTGACTTTCAACGAGATCATCTGACCTTGTATCAAACTCATCTCCTGGTTCCAAGGCAGGCTTCCCTCCATCGTCCTCACTTTTGTCTTCTTGTATTAGAGTATGGATAACTCCTAGGCTTTGAGGGCTTTCTTCATTATGAGTGATTTGTATATTCAAATTGGAATTCTCATTCATATTAGAAAGAAAAGAGACAAAACTTGAACTAATTTCTGCTTGATCAGATATAGGAGGTAGGGAATGTTCAGCATAATCTAAAGATTCTTCCTCTATGAGTTCGCTTTCAAGATCGTATTTTAGACAATCAAGATGAAATCGCATATTAAAATCCCTAATAGATTCATCTTTTTTCCGGAGATGATCAATTTCATCGTATACCTGGTCATAGTCATAACAATCAAATTTAAGGATGAAAATCTTGGCGAATTGGTCTCAGCTGTGAATCGATGCAACTGGGAGGTTTCTACACCATTTTCTAGCTTCCGCCGTGAGTGTAAGAGTAAAAATTCTGCATAAAACGCCTTCATAAATTCTTGGAATATCATAACTTGAAATTCTTTGAATAAATTGAAGAGCATGATTAAACGCAGAAGAGTTATTCTTACCATTGAATTTTACCTGAGACAAGAGTCTTACCACTTCAGGTTGAGTGTTGGAAGGGGTAGGAACATGGATGCAACTCCAAATGGGAAGCTTGTGAGCAGTCATCCAGATTCAAATGTTACGATTTGAAAATCATTCCAACAGACACTATGTTTAGGCCCTCCTTCTAGCGCCAAATATGTTGAAGCCCCGAAAATCGGGTCGACAACAAGGGGGATACCCACCCGGTCCGGACATTGGTTGGCAGCTCCTTATCCGTTTGGTATAGCAGGTCCAGCTGGGGATAACGGAACTAGTTTCCTGATCTTGGGTGTGTGTGTGTATGTGTAGAGTTGAACTATGTTGATCTAAGAGTATTTTTAAAGCTAATCTAATTCAGATTCTTTAACTTTACTCTATGCTATTGTCATCTAGTGAGAAACAACACATCAAATCTATCCTAACCCGGGATTGTATATCTTCCATTATGCGATCTAAAAAGATTTCGAATAATAATTGGTAATAAAGATCATTCAGCCATTATAAGAATAGAAATCATTAAAGATAAACCACTTTACATAGGAAGTTAGGCAAAACAGTTGTGAACAGCATATCACATAATAAGTCATTCATATGTCAAACATAAACAATATGACTCCACCGTACAAAAGTGCCAAATGATAACCCATACATTCATGCAGTAACATATAAACAACTGAAACTGTAAATCACTTGAAGAATATGAGCAGGAATTTCCAAGAGATAAAAGTACCATTTATGACTAGTTCTACCCATAAGCTTCAAGCAAAAACGATCTATCTCTACTTGTTCTAAAATCTACCAAGAGTACAAAAGTGAAACATCAGTAACAGATATCAAAATGCAAGTAGAAATAAATCTCGATCCATCCATTCATCAAAACATCCTCTGAGGGTGCAGAAGTGCATCTTCTGAGGATAAGTTTTTGAAAAATCTCTGGACCTTTCTCTAAAAGCATGAGAAGGGTTAAAATACTACTTCCTAATTCTAATAATAGTGTTTTTACAAAATTTTAGGATACGGCTCTCAATTGACCGTCCTTTTTCTAATCTAAAATAAAAAGAAACTACAAACTACTAAAAATAAGCTACTTCTGAATTTGGTCCTTAAAACTGCAAGTGTTCATCATGGATTTGAGAAGAGTCAGTTGGCCGACTTCTGCGCTGAGCTGGGCTACGAAAACGGAATCTATGAGAGCTGGCACTACTTTCTCGGCTGAGTTTATGATGCATTTCACAGTCATCCATTGATTGTGTGGCTTGACTAAGTATGCCCAATAGCACTCCCAATTCAACCTGTTCAATGCCTGGATCGCTTTTCCCTTTTCCTACGCCTTCTGTTTCCATTCTGCCTCTATTCGTGAACTTGTTTGTAGGTATCCCGGGGTGGTTTCTGTGATTAAGTTGGCTCTGTGTAAATTTTCATTTACACAGTCTATAAGAACGCTCGCCTGTGTCGCCGCTACCACTGCCGCCTGTTCTGCCTGCCTGATTTGATCGTCCCATTTGTTAAAGAGCAATTCTTTATGGCTTTCGTTTATTCTGGGTGCATTTGCTCTCTTCCCTTCCTCTGCATCCTGCCAAGCTAGATACTCTGTCACTCGTCTGTCAACCTGGTCGTAGTCACTTCGCAAGTCTGTCACTTGATAGGTGAGTTTGTCGCTCAGCTCGCAATAGTGACTCCACTGCGATATTTTACGTCCCAACTCTTCATGTTGCTACAGAAGTTGCTCATTTAAACTAGTAGACTCTGAAACAAATTCGGCAAGCTTGGGCTCGTCCTTGTGTATTTCTTGTAAAGCTTGCAACTGCTTTCCTTTTTCGTCTAGGCTTTTCTGATAGCTTATCTGCATTTACTGAAAGTCTTCTTGTAGTTTCTTGAGTTGTTTGGACGCTTCATTACTGGCATTGGCTTGTTGTAGCTGTTGTTGTAGTAGCTGTATTTGGTTTTCTTGCTCCCTCAACAGTTGCTGAACTTCCGACGCTTTGTCGATAGTCGCAGAAGCGTCTGCTCCTGCGATTTGAGACAACTTCGTGAGATTTTCTGTCGGGTTGTTGTTAGGGTCTTTCCATAAGACGTCTAAATGTTTAGCGTCCTGTGACAGCGTATTCTCCAGCTTTCTCTTCTTTCTTTGTCTCCTCACTACTGCTTTATGTTGGGGACTATAGAATACATCCAGTGGGGGAATTTCCTCTACACTAAGTAGAAGCTCAGAAGGCGGAGCGTTATGACTGTGCTCCATTTCTGAAACACTACCGACCATGGTTGAAACCATTTCTTGTGCTACCTGTGCATCGCTCACAGGTGTTCTTGGGACTTTCCCTTCAAGGTTGATTAGCTCGTTGAAGTTTTCCCATTCTTTATCGAGCTCTGTCGTGACGAGTGGCGATTTAATGACAAGAGGAGGGACATCTCTTGGTGGGGAGGCGATAACTTGCAGTTGCGACATTGCACTTGACTGAGCTGTATCTTTGGTTGTTTCTTCGCCTTTTACTTGGTCGCTTGCAGACTTTTTAGAACATTCAGGTGTTCCTTGGGCAGCGTCAGATTTGGATTTGGAAGTACTGGAGTTTCCGCTGAGGCTGACACTGGGAGTAGGCTCTCTGGCGAGCAGTCGCAGCTTCTCTAGGGGAACACTGGCTAGCCTTCTTTCTCTGAATAACAGAAATCTTTGGAGGTCATCTGTGGATAACCTCAACTTAGCTTCTCGCAAAACTTCCTAGAATGAACTTTTATTTTGAAACAAGTCATCAAATAAATCTTTCTTTCCGGCGAACACTTTTATTCTGACACTTATAGTGAAATCATGGGCAACATTATTTAGGTCAAAAGGTCGAGCAGGGAATTTAAATAATTGTAGGGACGTCACATTCCCTACTTTGGAAAAAGCATGTCCTACATTGAACAATGAGAAGGCCCCACAAGCTACAAGAAACTGAGCCCATATGGCCTTCTTTTTGTCTTTTAGTTCTTTGGTTAGGCCGCCTTTTGAGCAAGTCTGATAGGCAATTTCCCTAGCCAAAAGCTTGTCGGGGACATACAGAGGTAGGACATGTGGAGGTATAGTGCTCCCAAACACTCTAATATAAGTGAACCATTCTTCCCCGAACCATCTTGCGATGGGGATGATGTCTATTTGCGCTTCAGGTGAGCACCTCGGGGGTTCTTCACCATACATCATCCTATATAGGGGTAAGATGAGGCCGTGGCAAATCTGTTAGAAGTGAGGGGAAAACTGGGAATCCCATAATACTTTGTGATAAAAATGAATAGGTGAAGGGTCCTGGGTAGTCCATTTCCAACCCATAGTTGGGAATTTAGATACATAGCAAATAGAATCCATAATATAAGCAGATAGATAAAAAGGAGAATAGACCCTTTGAGACAAGGATCTCCTAGACCGGTAATTCATGACAACAGTGTATAGATTATCAGAAAATATCTTGGCCCAATCCACGAGATTGGCGTTTGTGGTAGCGTCTATGAGTGGTATCCATTCAGACGAAAATTTATTTATGTCTGGCATCCCAAACAGCCTGCAAAGCATGGCCGCAGCAAAACAATACGGAGATGTGAGGGAACCAGTGCTGTACATACCGTTTTTGTCCCTTTTTAGCGGCTCCTCTCTTCTGGTCCATTCTTTAGTGGTTTCTGCCAGATTTGGGTTCTCCGCTGCAAATTTCTTGACAAATTGCGTGTTGTAGGTCGTCTGAGGCTCAGGCAGATGATACATAAGCTTTAAGTCTTGTGCGGCGAATGATCCTATGAGCTCATGCCCTTGAGCTTTGAATTGTCTACCTTGTAACTCTGCATTGTCAAGTATCCATCTGATCATATCTGTATATGGCAATATCTTGGGTCTAGTTGCTATTTGGTGAAGAAACGAACATTCCATCTCCTCTAAGGATGCCTCGGAAGAGTTTTGTGATCCCACGACGCTATCAACCTTCATTACTTTAGGATTCTCTTCCTTCAGCAGCCTATACATGCCTTCCCAGATCGAAATTCCTGCGTCCCTGTTGCATGCAGTGTCTGTGTACAAGGGCGCCATCTCCTTTGTCTTTTCCTTCGTCTCGGAGCCTTGGGATTTATGTTTCTTTCCCATTTGCTCCTGCGTTCGGCTTTTGAATCTTCTTATCTCTTAGTTCCTGCAGATTACGAGCGAAGTGGAAATGACTGATTGAGAAAGGTGATGGGAGATTTTTAAATGCAACAGATATACCAAATATGCCACCTTACGTGAAATAATTCTTTAGAAAAGCACGCGTCTTCATTTCATTAAATAACTGACAACTAATCCATTTACTATCATTAAAAGCACATGATTTGGGATCAGATTATGGTAAGTGGCTTTTCTTTGTATGGCATGCCCGAAGGATTCGCGATTAAATGATTCATGATTTGCTTACGTTACATTGAAGATCGTGCCATCGCAAGTCGCGCTAATTGCAAATCGCCAGATCGCAGATTGCGCCATCGCGGTGATCGCAACATCGCAGGTTGCAACATCGCGGGTCGCAGAAGTTTGATGTTTGTTAATTATTGCCATTTTATTTCTGCGATATGCGATCTTGTGATCGGTGTTATCACAGATCAACAGATTTTTGAGGTTTTTCCTTATGAACGTTACTTTACTGCGATGCGACGTTAGGCTTAACATGGGGGTCTTGCGCATACCAATATTATGAGGGAATGAAGGCATTTCCTATCTTTTTGTAATGGAATTTTTTAAAGACCTTTACCTTATCGTAGACTTAGGTTAAAAATATTCGAAAGACATCTTTAAGCTTATGGTGGTAACTTTATTTTGAAGAAAGGAAAACTTGATTTTTCTCAAAATTAAACTAAGGGTCCCCATTCATTTAGTATTTTGGACAAACACTTAAATGAAAAGGGGGGTTGTTGCTGGCCACAACACCTTCATGAGGCTAATGGATGACATCTTGTAGCCATTCACCAACTCATTTGTAGTGGTATACTTAGATGACATCCTGATCTTCAGCCAGAGTTGGGAAGAGCATCTCCACCACATCCGACATGTTCTCCAAACACTACGGCAACACAAGCTATGTGCAAATTTGGAGAAATGCACTTTTGGCATGACCCAGGTTCAGTATCTGGGATACATTATTGATGAACGGGGGTGCATGTGGATCCAACCAAGATCCAAGTCATTCGGGATTGGCCAGCTCTAACCACTCTGATAGAGCTTCACAACTTTCTAGGTCTCGCCAATTTATACCACAAGTTCATGTTGGGATTATCTCATATCACTTGGCCCTTGAGTCAAGTCACCAAGGGAGGAGTGAAAGAAAAATTATTTTGGTCTAAATCTCAACAGAAGGCATTCATAGAGTTGAAACATCGCCTTTGCTCTGCACCACTACTCACATTACCAGACTTGCAACAACCATTTGAGATCGAGACATATGCCTCTGACTATGCTATTGGGGTAGTCCTTACTCAAAAAGGGCATCTAATGGCATATCATAGTGAGACACTTTCAGACACAGTCCGAAAATATCCCACTTATGACAAAGAGATGTATTCCATTGTGCAAGCCAACCGACAATTGAAGCATTACAATTGGGGGAAGGAAATGGCCATCCACAAACCATCGACCCCTGCAGTTCATACAGATGAAAGGGAAGTTGCAAAATGATCGCCATCCGAAATGGCCCACATACCTGCAATAGTTCCATTTGAATATCAAGTATAAGAAGGGTAGCACCAATAACGTTGCAGATTGCCTCAGTCAACCACCGATCATGGCGTTAACCACCGTGCTCAACTCTTCTGGGCACAAGACTTTTGATTGGCCTCTCCTCTACAAAAGCGACCCAGAACTCGTCCACACATACCAGACACTCTTGGAGGGTCAGCAAGTTCCAGATTTTCACCTCTCTAATGCCCTATTATGCCACCTGATACACCTTTATGTTCCATCAAGCGAGCATCCCAAGATGATTTGGGAAGCACACTATAGTCGGGACGATGGGCATTTTGGGGTTGAGAAAATGGTGGCAGTACTGCATAAGTATTTCTATTAGCCAAATATTCGATAGGATGTCGAGAAGTACATCAGATCCTGCACTTTCTGCATCATTGCCAAACTGACCATTAAGAAGCAAGGCCTCTATACTCCGCTGCCTACCCCTAGTCGAACTTGGGAATCCATCTCCATGGATTACATGTCGGGCCTTCCTTCTACTAAGAATGGAAATGACTGTGTTTTTGTGGTCGTCGACAGATTCTCGAAGATGACCATTATGGCTGCCTGCAAGAAGAATATCACAGTGGAAGCCACTGCTAAACTCTTCTTTGAACGAGTGTGGGTACACTTTGGGATCCCACAGTCTATCATCTCAGATCAAGACAATAGGTTCCTTAGTACATTTTTGTCCAGTCTCTGGTTGATGCTAGACACCAAGCTCACTAAGTCCACAACTTTCCATCCCCAAACTGATGGCCAGACAAAGGTCATCAACAGGATGATTGTACACATTCTGCGCATGTACAACTCAAAGCATCCATGCACATGGGATGGGAGCCTACTCTATGTCTAGAATAGTTATAACTGGGCTCTCCACAACTCAACTAGCCACAACCCTTTCCAGGTGGGCTTAGGATTCCATCCATTATGTCCAATTGATGTGGCCATGCCATTTGTAGCTACTCAAGCAGATTCGGATCATGTCTAGTCTGAAACCGATAAGGCAAATAACTTTATTGAGCACATCCAAAATATCTGCCAGCAAGTCCACAACATTCTAGAGAAATCAAATGCCAAGTACAAGCAGCGACATGATCAACATCGGGTGCCACACAAGTTTCAGGTGGACGATAAAGTCTGGTTGCATTTGCAAAAGGAACGCCTTACCGGAGCCTATTGGAAACTCATACCACTCCAATATGGTCCTTATACCATTACCAAGGTTATGGGAGACAATGCATTTGAGCTCAGTATTCCCCCATTCCTTGGCCTACACCCAGTGTTCAATGTGGACCACCTTCGACCATGCTTCCCACCATTGCTAGACACATCAGACATTGCCGAATAGCTCACACCTATAGAGTTAAATCCATATTGCATTGAACAAGCCACGAACTGATCAGATCATGGACACGCAAATCAAGCACACTCGCCAGTAGAAGATCCAACTGTATCAAGTTGTCAAAGAAGGCCATCTACTTCACCAGGGCAAGTGGCTCACCAAGGACCAAGTTCAGCAGAAGTTTCCTCATCTCATGGAGGAACTCAACACAATGGGGACCACTGCTTCCAAAGGGGGGAGGAATAATCCAGGTGGATATTGGTGGCCACTCACCAATTCCACTTAGACCCCCACCATTGTTTCTTTCGGTTTTTTTGTTTTCTTAATTGTAGCACAATTTACTATTTCCAGAGCCATTTTGAGGCCCTAAACGATGCTTTTTGGAAATCTACCTCCAATGATTTTTTCATAAAATCATATTTTCCGCCGTACTCCTCGGAGAGATCTTTATAACGGGGTATCATGCACATCAAACAGAGATAATATGACCAAGTCACGACTCTGAGAAGTTGGTTGTCCAACTAACCCCAACGGGGCCCATAAACTCTTGGCATTACATCTCCTCGGGGTGTTTTGGTTGTTTAGGGTTTGCTCTTATTGTTCAATAATAAAAAGGCCCTTGAGCATCATTGTAACACAGTTAGAGGCATGTAGCCGCTACATCTCTTCTCAGAGATAAGCTACCATTGCCCGAGCTAGTCTTCTTTCCATTATGTTTGGAAGCATATTTCAATACTTGATATTTAATGAAATGAAATGTTATTTCTACTGCATCTTTGTATTTATGATTATATCTGTAATTTTTTGCGTTCATGTTTAAGTCTGGATTATTCATATATATAATATGACTCTCATATATGTATAAAATTAATGTGACCTGAAACGAATTCAAACATAATGTATTAAAATTTTAAACAAAACCATTTTTATAATAATTATTATTCCATTACCATGTTATAATACAAGTTTTATCCCAATCTACTATTTACCATATTTTACAACATTGGCTTCTCAATTAAAAGTTTAACATTGTTAGCATTTAGCTTCCAAAACTTATAAATACTAAAATCCTAAATTCTTTTAGAAAAATAAAAACTTAGTGCCATACTTTATTTCGTTAAAAAGAATGAGATTTCATCGCCCTTACGGCAACGTAAGGGCTCGAGCTCACCTCTTCCAGGGTGTAACCTCATCTAAATACATTCAATTTTCATCAATAGAAAGGGGTTGTCTAATGAGATTACAGTTTTGTTGGGATGGGATTTGCTTTTATTCGAATTATTATTAGAATTTAGTTAAAAAAAAATTAAACTAGCATTTGCACCTGATGTTGCAAAGGAAACGCCGTAAGGCATAGAGTGTGGAAGAATAGAGACATGTGAATGGGCATTGTTGAAAGCAAAGGTGGATGATAAAGAGTTGCAATTGAAATTGTTAGCTAGGTGTATGTTGAATATAGATAGTGTGTAGAAGAATAGTGACATGTGAATGGACATTGTTGAACGCGAGGGTGGATGATATTGTGTTGCACTTGAAACTATTAGTTATGTGTGTTTTGAATATGGATAAGTAATAGTAGTGTCTGGAAGAATAGCAACATGTGAATGGACATTCTTGAAAGCAAGGGTGGATGATAATGAGTTATAGTTAATGTCATATAGAGGTTATCCATTATTCATGTAGTAGTTGTTGTTTATGTGAACATATTTTTGTACATTATTTTAAGTTTTTTTTTGTATTTGGAGATTTTGTTTTCCATATGTTACATATTTAAGAATGAATTGTCACTTTTAAAGAGGGCACACAAGGTTGCTAGCTATCACAAACCATCGTGAGAGTAAAAATTAAATGTCCTTTTCATACTACATGGTTATGTAAACTAGGTGTTTCGAAAAATACAAGTGAAAGCCATCAAACTCCTTGCCGAAATCAAACTCTCAGTGAAATTTTCGTGGTGGAAAATAAGCTCGAGGGAAGCAACTAAGAGCCATGGACTATTTTATGATTGAGAATGTTGTTGTAATCAATGCTTGACTGGCTACAATGGCTGCTAAAGTGGCAACAATGAACATTGACCAATACATAGGCTGTAGTATTGCTTTGTATAATGTAGAGCCTATGTCCCCTGGGTTTTTTATCAAATAAGTCACTTGTCTCATATATGTGTTAAACAGAGATGGGTAAACCAACACGCAGAAATCAAGCTGCAACAAACAACCCAAATTTCTCATTATGGTACTAAAACTTGAGGATGAAGCACACAGGCATGATGAAATACTAATAATTTTGTCCTTGATATATAGCTTGGACCTAGATTGATTTCCTGTTGAAATGGCCCAAGTCTGCAAACATGGCCTCGGCACCTGGATCCAGTCAGAACAAAACACTGATGTTAGTGCTTCTATTTGTATAGCTTTAACATAAATAATTGGGATGAAGTTATGAATTTTGTTTGAGAAAATCATTGGTATGGATTTATCAATTGAGTTAGAAAATAGTTCCAAGTATACTATATGATAAAATGAGACACATATCATCATGCGAATAATCAATACCTGTTATACATAAGACTACACCTCCAAGCATCACCCATCCTTATTAGTGATATTCATGAAAGTAATAGTATATATAATATGGGTTGAATGCCTTGAATGCTCCAAGCTAATATTTCACAATATTATATTGTCCTATCATGATGTTGGTCACGAACCAGGCAATCATTATGGGTGAGAACATGAAGCTAACTTTACTTGCACCGAGTACTTGCACTCTAGATGAAACACCAATGCATTCAAAATGCTTCTCTGAGTACTCTAGGTGAAATTCATAGCACTCAATGCCATTCATCCTATCAAAATTTCACCTGTTTAAAACAGCTCGGACACCATCATCATACTCAAAGAAGCATTTTGAATACATTGGTGTTTCATCTAGAGTGTAGGTACTAGGTGAATAAGTGGAGAGAGTTTGGTTATGCTCTCAAAGATTATCCCAAAGAAGAATAGGGAAGTAGCCATGATATAGGTGTTATGAATTCTACATATTGTAGGTTTGTTCAGGTGGATCCTAATATTTATGTTCGTTGCTTGGTGGAGTGCGGAAATAGCAAAGCCCTAGCAGAGGGCAAGAGGGTTCATGGCCATATAGTTAAAACCGGCTTTGAGTCAAGCATCTATTTGTGGAATTGTATGATGGACATGTATGTGAAGTGTCGGAGAATTAAGGATGCATGCAAGTGTTTGACACAATGCCTGAACGAGATGTCTGTTCATGGACTATGGTTCTTACAGGTTATGTAAAATGTGGGTATGTGGAAAATGCACGGTGTCTGTTTGACAAAATGCATGAACGTAGCATAGTTTCCTGGAATGCAATGATTGCGACATATGCCTGATGTGGTGATCAGGTTGAAGCCATGGATTTATATGGCCAGATGCAATGGATGGGCACGAAACCTGATGAGTTCATCTTAGCCAGCGTTGTAAGTGCATGTGCAAGCGTGGTGGATTTAGGATATGGGAGGAAAATTCATGGACAGGTTGTTAAGCTTGGATTTGAGTCAAATGTATTTGTTGGGACTACTCTTTTTGATATGTATGCCAAATGTGGGAGAGTAGATGGTGCACGCCAAATGTTTGATTTAATGCTGATTCAAAATATTGTTTCTTGAACTGCCATGGTTGCAAGATATGCCCAAAATGGGCAATCGGACGAGGCCACAAGGTTTTTTAATCAAATTCACCAGACCGGTATGAAGCCAAATGAGTTGACATTTGTCAGTGTCGTCAATGCGTGTGCTATTCTCATTGATTTGAGGTTTGGCAGACAGGTCCATGTGTACATTAGCAGAAGTGGATTCCAATCCCAAGTTTCTGTGTGCAATGCTATTGTTATAATGTATGCCAAATGTGGAGGCATAAAAGATGCATGGAAATTTTTCGAGAAGATGATTCAGCGTGATGTTGTCTCATGGAATGCAATGATTGTTGGTCATGCTCAGCATGGGGATGGGGTGGAAACCATGAGACTATTTGAGAAAATGGTTGATTCCAACCACTACTACTATAACCTCTTGGCTAGGCGCTTAGATATGGCCATTCTACATATATATGTGAATTGGGGTGATGTGAACCAAAAACCTCTTCACATATAATACTTCATTTACTTACACAACCATCATTAGTTGAGTTGTCCCAGGACTACAAATCTACTCCATCATTAACAACATAAGGTTAAATTATATATATATATATATATATATATATAATATATATATATATATATATATATATATATATATATATATATAATAATATATATGAATGAATGAATGAAAACATTTAAAATAAGATATTTACTAATTAAAATATTTGATTCCTCTCATGAAATCACCCCTTTAAATATTTGCATGCCCTTCCCTCCTATCACCTAGGTCTACTCCAAGAAAGGATAGGCCAAGTCCTACTTTTGGGTGCCATATACATGTAATGTACAATTTTCATCTGCAAAGTAATATTTCTTTTTGTTATTTCTATTCAATAATTTACAAATTTCCGTTTCCAAAGTAATCTTTTTTTGTTATTATTATTCAGGACTTATGTGGCTATTCTCTCATTTTAACACACAGTTTCTCTCCTCACTAGATCTCACTTTTTTAGTTGCATATCACCGTACTAGACCTTTTTATTTCCTCTCATACAATATTCATGTATCTAGGTAAAATCCCAATCAGGCTTCTCTATGTTAGTTTTAGCTTCAACATATAATGCTTTGACATTTGCAACCATCTTACATTTGGGTGCCATATACATGTAATTTAAAATTTTCATCTCCAAAGTAATATTTCTTTTTGTTATTTCTATTCAATAATTTACAAATTCCATTTCCAAAGTAATATTTATTTGTTATTATTATTATTCAGTACTTATATTCTCTCATTTTAACACACAGTTGATCCCCTCACTAGATCTCACTTTTGAGTTGCATATCACCATACTAGGCCTCTATTTCCTCTCATACAATATTCATGTATGTAGGTAAAATCCCAATCAGGCTTCTCTATGTTAGTTTTAGCCTTAACATATAATGCTTTGACATTTGCAACCATCTTACATTTGGGTGCCATATACATTAAATTAAAAATCTTCATCTCCAAAGTAATATTTCTTTTTGTTATTTCCATTCAATAATTTACAAATTCCATTTCCAAAGTAATCTTTTTTTGTTATTATTATTATTCAGTACTTATATTCTCTCATTTTAACACACAGTTGATCCCCTCACTAGATCTCACATTTGTAGTTGCATATCACCCTACTAGACCTCTATTTCCTCTCATACAATATTCATGTATGTAGGTAAAATCCCAATCAAGCTTCTCTATGTTAGTTTTAGCCTCAACATATAATTCTTTTCCATTTGCAACCATCATCTCCTTCTACAAGCCACAATCCCTTCTTGTCAATAAAAAATGAGATAGAAATAAATATGTTTTATAACATATGAGAACAAATAAACAATTAAAAATACATGAACACCATATTTTACCCTCGAATCTCTTAGGAGAAAATTGAATAATATATCTACTATTTCTCATGGCTTAAAACAGGCCAAACCAGCCAAAGTGAGCCCTCCACTCAATTCACGAATATTACAATAGATAATCATCAAGCTTTTAACAACTTCATCACATATAATCCATGGGCTCTAAGACCATGGGCCACAAAAGTGATGTGCCCACATTTATGATTTCATTTTTTAATTTATTATTACTTAATATACAATGAAATGATGTAATCACGAGTCAAAAACATACTAAATTACTCCATAATGGCTTAGCTCATCATTCTTAATACTAATAAAAATCTTCTTTATATCCCTTATAACTTTGTAAAAATCTTCTTTTAGTAAGAAGTCAATAAAAACTTCATATGGATGATCCAATTAAATACTTTCTTTTCAATATTTATCCAGTTTCTAAATTTTCTTATAACATACTAGAGCCTTACGGTTTCTCCATTGCAACATGTGGTGCAATTGCAAGTTGCTCTTTTTGAAACCTATCAAAATTTCTCACATTAATTAGTATTAACCTATGTTTCCTATTCTTAACCTATGTTTCGTATTCTTTTAAATGTATCAAAATTTCTCTCGTTCAAAATTGTTATTTAATGAGTTGTGCACTATTTGTAGTCACAAACAGCTTTATGAGTTTCTAGTGGTGCTGAACAAAGTTTGTGAGCCTCTAATGGGTCCTGCACTCTTTTCTCTCGCAAACACCCTAATTGAAAATTGTTATTTAATGGATTATGGACTCTTTGCGCTAACAAACAGTTTTACTAGTCTCCAGTAGGTCTTGCACTTTGCTCTCACAAAAAACTTTGAGTCCCTAGTAGGTCCTTTCGATACAAAGACAAAACATGATTTCCAACTATGAAAATCTGAATAATGAGGAACTAGTTATCAGAAATTATGTAGCTTGCCTAACATCCCATGGCATAAATATCCAACTGTGGATCCTCTTTCCAACAACTTAATTAGTCTTCTCACTTTTGGATTTGGGTTCAGCCTTGTATGGTATCTTGATTGCAGTTTCCTCGAATATTTAGGGGAGCAGTTAAATATTTGACAGCATTTTTTATTTCGATTTTGATTGCAGATTCCCCAAATATTTGAAGGCACTAGTGTTTTATCTGGATTGCAGATTCCCCAGATATTTAATAATCTGACGGACATAAAAACCATGGAATTTTTAACCACGCCCATATCCTTGTCCATCCAATTGCCAAATATTCAAAAAATCGGCAATCAGATAAGCTCCAGGATATGGTCGTTGATGCTATTTTCCAGGCATTACATGGATACAACCATAAGTCTTTACACCGGCTGGCGAGCTGAAATGAATGGCAGATAGAGAAGATAACGTTTGATCATCTTGAAGGGGCAATGCAGAAAATATTCTGTTGACTTAGCCTAAGCATATTCACACTGATAGAGATATGTACGATTTGACATAATCTTTAAATGTTCAAATGAATCATGAAAATAACTTAATCATTTTAAATAAGAATTATCCCTCTTTAATGAACTGTCCATATATATCAAAGCATTTCAAGGCCTATTAGAAGTGCACTCGAGAAATATATATGTATAGACACACTATTTTCTTTGTAATTGAAGTGAGGTTGGGTGTATTTCCATAACAATGTCTTCCCTGAAGAAGTCCATGAAATTTGTGGTTAATTTATTCACTACCCATGTAATTATATCTCTGATTATCACCTCACTTCAGCTGAATTGCAAGGCAGCACCTGCAAATGCCAGAGTGGAGTCCTTTCCAGGATATCATGGCAATATTAGTTATGAGATATACGCTGGGTAAGTGCCATATCTATCCAAGGTAAAGTATATTTATTCATGAATAAAGTCCATATTCAAATGTAACAATAATTGAAAGTAACAAATTCAAAGTGCCAGATTAGTTGTGTATTTATGCAAAGATTAAGAGCATAACCAAAGAGTCCATAGCTTGTAGAATGTTCATAGCTTGTAAAATGCATGCTTATATGACAAAGAAATACAGAAAAACATAAAAGTTATACAGATCTCTAATTGTTATGCACAGACTGTGAATATGTTTGAATAGAGTTTAATTTCTATGGATACTTAATAAATTTGGTGGCAAGTGAAGCTAAAAAATATTAAAGTCAAAATTGTTGCATGGAGTTCAAAATATGTAAGAGAGTAGGAGCGAAAATTGTTATAGTGCTTAAAGATGTGATTCTACCACTCTTATATTCTATTGGATGACCAATTAATTGCATGAAAGTCTTTGTGTTTTCTTCATATTCATGCAAGTATGTGACAGTTAGTGAGGCCAATGGAAGAGAAATTTTCTACTATTTTGTGAAGTCAGAAAGTAATCCAGCAAATGATCCACTTCTTCTTTGGCTTGAGGGAGGTCCTGGTTGCACCGGTTTCACTGGATTTGTCTATGAGATTAGTCAGCTATGAGAATTCTTGCTCTTATTCTCTGTTTCAATGCTCAAAGTTGCCATTTACTGAATGAATTTTGATCTTGTACATATTAAGTTTTCAAATTGTGTAATCTGGCCATGGGAACGGATTGTTCAAATGGCTAACTGTAAGCTCACTTTTACCCATGTTATTGGAATTGGCACCCAAAACTGAGTCAACTGTTGTTATAATTAGGCTTATGCAATACTAAGATATCATTGTAAACCAAAGAATAACGTAAATCGATAAATTATGGATTTCATACTCTTGAAACATTACCTATTCAATGTTCAACATTGATCGTGAAAAGATAATGCACTTGCCAGACTTGCAAGGCTAGGCAGGGTGGCAGGCTATTTTGATGCAATCCTTGTGTAGAGAAAAACAGAACATAATAGTGATTTTTAGAAATTTGTAAAATAAAATGATAGATATCTTCTAATATTTATCCCAAAGTTTTTCTCCTATTGCAGGTCCAATGAGTTTTGATCTCAGTAATAATTCTGGGAGTTTGCCCACGCTCATCCCCAATCCACACTCTTGGACTAGGGTTGGCGTTCAAGGCTCCTGCCTCTGCCGCTATGGTTATATCGAAATGTTTTCAATTAGGGCACCAATTTTTTTTCCCTCTTTCAAACATTCGTCAAGCGAGCATACTAGATTATGTCACTGATAAAGCATCTCCGTTATCAACTTTTATGTTCTGTTGCTTTCTTCACTTTGGAATTTGTCATTATTAAACTGTTTCTCATCCAACTTGGATTTAACTTGGATGCCACTGAATGTATAAATTTTTATTGTAATGGATTAACCTTGAATGGTTTTGCACATGTAGGTCTCCAACATTCTTTTTGTTGATTCTCCAGTTGGGACTGGTTTTTCTTACTCCAATACAGCTACATATTACAAGACTGGAGATTTTAAGTCTGCTTCAGATATACATACTTTCCCCATAAAGGTTTTCAGTTCTATCACGCTACAAAAAAATATTTTACAAGTGTATAGATTTTTGTGAATCTCAGTACAATTTATAATCTTGGATGCAGTGGTTTGAAGCATTCTCTGAGTTTCTATCTAATCCATTTTATGTCAGAGGGGAATCTTATTGTGGTATTAATATTCCAATGGTGGTACAGGAAATAGTAAATGGTAAAGCACACATGACCCATGTTTTGTTATTCAGTTGACTTCTTGGATTCTCTGTTTTTGGAATAGGTTGGAATTTCTTTGTGGCACCAGGAGTCCTATAAGTTGATTTGAGGTTGCATTTCAGGAAAACATATGTTCTAGACATTGTATTTTTCTTAATACAATTTGTTTTATGATTGATACTTTGATGCTTGATCGTTGCAACCTCTCTTTCTTGGCTATGACAGGAAATGAAGCAGGTATTAAACCAACCTTGAACCTTAAGGTCAAAACTCTTTGCTAATAATTGAAATTCATAGCTTTCTTCATTCAGGCCTCTCCAAAATATGTTGGTGACTATGAACAGTGTTATGTTTGTTAGGAGTTTTACTAGATGGTCTCATGGTCTGACTTCTTGCATGGCTAGTCAAAAACTCCTAACCAAGAGGGACGAAAAATTAGAAATAATTGATCAGGTTGTTGGATCAAGGAGCAAAATCTCTAGTCTGGTGGTTCGTCTACAACATGCTTACCAGGATAGGCTGAAAACGACCTCATGGTCTTTGGAAAGAAAAGCTCTCTCACACAGAAATCAAATAGCTCCTTCCCTTTCATTATTCTAAATCACATTATCACATTATCTGCATCAACTATAATTATTTGCATCAGTTAAACTATTTGGATTGCCTTAAACTGAAAAGGGAAAAAATCCTCTGAAAACAATTTGGACCGAAGGAGGACTCTGTCACACAAAATTAAACAACTCCTTCTCTTCATGAGTTTAAATCTTAAAACAAATTCATGAGTTTAAATTTTAAATCAAATTACATATAATTTGTATTCAAAAAATCGGCAATCAGATAAGCTCCAGGATATGGTCGTGAATGCTATTTTCCAGGCATTACATGGATACAACCAGAAGCCTTTACACTGGCTGGTGGGCTGAAATGAATGGCAGATAGAGAAGATACGTTTGATCATCTTGAAGGGGCAATGCAGAAAATATTCTATTGACTTAGCCTGAGCATATTCACACTGATAGAGATATGTACGATTTGACATCATCTTTAAATTTTCAAATGAATCATGAAAATAACTTAATCATTTTAAATAAGAATTATCGTTGTCTTTAATGAACTGTCCATATATATCAAAGCATTTCGAGGCCTATTAGAAGTGCACTCGAGAAATATATATGTATAAACACACAGTTTTCTTTGTAATTGAATTGAGGTTGGGTGTATTTCCATAACAATGTCTTCCCTGACGAAGTCCATGCAATTTGTGGTTAATTTATTCACTACCCATGTAATTATATCTCTGATTATCACCTCACTTTAGCTGAATTGCAAGGCAGCACCTGCAAATACTAGAGTGGAGTCCTTTCCAGGATATCATGGCAATATTAGTTATGAGATATATGTTGGGTAAGTGCCATATCTATCCAAGGTAAAGTATATTTATTCATGAATAAAGTCCATGTTCAAATGTAACAATAATTGAAAGTAACAAATTCAAAGTGCTAGATTTTTCACTGGAAAGAATATTTATTCATTAACACAGTCATGTTCAAAAATAGCATGCATGAATTTGCTCCTATTTGTAAATAAACAATTAGCTGTGTATTTATGCAAAGATTAAGAACATAACCAAAGAGTTCATAGCTTGTAGAATGTTCATATCTTGTAGAATGCATGCTTATATGACAAAGAAAGACAGAAAAACATAAAAGATATACAGATCTCTAATTGTTATGCAAAAACTGTGAATATGTTTGAACAGAGTTTAATTTCTATGGATATCTAATAAATTTTGTGACAATTGAAGCTAAAAAATATTAAAGTAAAAATTGTTGCATGGAGTTCAAAATATGTAAAAGAGTAGGAGCGAAAATTGTTATATGGAGTGCTTAAAGATGTGATTCTACCACTCTTATATTCTATTGGATGACCAATTAACTGCATGAAAGTCTTTGTGTTTTCTTCATATTTATGCAGGTATGTGACAGTTAGTGAGGACAATGAAAGAGAGCTTTTCTACTATTTTGTGAAGTCAGAAAGTAATCCAGCAAATGATCCACTTCTTCTTTGGCTTGAGGGAGGTCTTGGTTGCACCGGTTTCACTGGATTTGTCTATGAGATTGGTCAGCTATGGGAATTCTTGCTCTTATTCTCTGTTTCAATGCTCAAAGTTGCCATTTACTGAATGAATTTTGATCTTGTAAATATTAAGTTTTCAAATTGTGTAATTTGGCCATGGGAACGACATGTTCAAATGGCTAACTGTAAGCTCACTTTTACCCATGTTGTTGGAATTGGCACCCAAAACTTAGTCAACTGCTGTTATAATTAGGCTTATGCAATACTAAGATATCATTGTAAACCAAAGAATAACGGACATCGATAAATTATGGATTTCATACTCTTGAAACATTACCTATTCAATGTTCAACATTGATTGTGAAAAGATAATGCACTTGCCAGACTTGCAAGGCTAGGCAGGGTGGCAGGCTATTTTGATGCAATCCTTGTGTAGAGAAAAACAGAACATAATAGTGATTTTTAGAAATTTGTAAAATAAAATGATAGAGATCTTCTAATATTTATCCCAAAGTTTTTCTCCTATTGCAGGTCCAATGAGTTTTGATCTCAGTAACAATTCTGGGAGTTTGCCCACGCTCATCCCGAATCTACACTCTTGGACTAAGGTTGGTGTTCAAGGCTCTTGCCTCTGCCACTATGGTTATAACGAAATGTTTTCAATTAGGGCACCAAATTTTTTTCCCTCTTGCGAACATTCATCAAGCGAGCATACTAGATTATGTCACTGATAAAGCATCTCTGTTATCAACTTTTATGTTCTGTTGCTTTCATCACTTTGGAATTTGCCATTATTAAATTGTTTCTCATCCAACTTGGACTTAACTTGGATGCCACTGAATGTATAAATTTTTATTGTAATGGATTAACCTTGAATGGTTTTGCACATGTAGGTCTCCAAAATTCTTTTTGTTGATTCTCCAGTTGGGACTGGTTTTTGTTACTCCAATACAGCTACAGATTACAAGACTGGAGATTTTAAGGCTGCTTCAGATATACATACTTTCCTCATAAAGGGTTTCAATTCTATCACGCTACAAAAAATTATTTTACAAGTGTATAAATTTTTGTGAATCTCAGTACAGTTTATAATCTTGGATGCAGTGGTTTGAAGCATTCCCTGAGTTTCTATCTAATCCATTTTATGTCAGAGGGGAATCTTATTGTGGTATTAATATTCCAATGGTGGTACAGGAAATAGTAAATGGTAAAGCACACACGACCCATGTTTTGTTATTCAGTTGACTTTTTGGATTCTCTGTTTTTGGAATAGGTTGGAATTTCTTTGTGGCACCAGGAGTCCTATAAGTTGATTTGAGGTTGCATTTCAGGAAAACATATGTTCTAGACATTGTATTTTTCTTAATACAATTTGTTTTATGATTGATACTTTGATGCTTGACTGTTGCAACCTCTCTTTCTTGGCTATGACAGGAAATGAAGCAGGTATTAAACCAACCTTGAACATTAAGGTCAAAACTCTTTGCTAATAATTGAAATTCATAGCTTTTTTCATTCAGGCCTCTAAAAAATATGTTGGTGACTATGAACAACGTTATGTTTGTTAGGAATTTTACTAGATGGTCTCATGGTCTGACTTCTTGCATGGCTAGTAAAAAACTCCTAACCAAGAGGGACGAAAAATTAGAAATAATTGATCAGGTTGTTGGAGCAAGGAGCAGAATCTCTAGTCTGGCGGTTCGTCTACAACATGCTTACCAGGATAGGCTGAAAATGACCTCATGGTCTTTGGAAAAAAAAGCTCTCTCACACAGAAATCAAATAGCTCCTTCCCTTTCATTATTCTAAATCACATTATCACATTACCTGCATCAACTATAAATATTTGCATCAGTTAAACTATTTGGATTGCCTTAAACTGAAAAGGGAAAAAAACTCTGAAAACAATTTGGACCAAAGGAGGACTCTGTCACACAAAATTAAACAACTCCTTCTCTTCATGAGTTTAAATCTTAAAACAAATTCACGAGTTTAAATTTTAAATCAAATTACATATAATTTGTATTCAAAAAATGAAACCAAGCATACCTGAATTTGCTTGTGCCCATGGTATCTATGGAATCTGCTTTACTTTTATAGGCTATTTGGGTTGCCTTAATTTCCCACTATTAAAATAAAATTAAAAAACAATGAAAAAAGAAGTAACAGAAGAGGTGAGAGGAAAAACATAAGCAACAGAAAAGACGAGGGAAAAAAACATAGCTAAAAATTAGCACGACCATGCTAAAAAAACACAGAAAATAACAATGCAGAGAAAAACACACCAAAAACAAAAGCAAGAGGAAAATGAAAATAAAAATAAAGAACAAAAAGAACAACAGCCGCAGAATCGGACTCTGCTCCGCATTCTTAGCCAATTCTAAAATCCAGCCCACTACCATTCGAGGCTGCCATCACATCGAATCGACTCTAAAACCCAACTCCTCTCTGCATCTGCATCCAACTCTAAAATCTAATTTATACTTTACTCTGAATCCATATCAAACTTGTTGCGTCGAATCTGTTCCTCACAGGGTTGGGTTGGCAGTATTCATATCAAACTTGCTACACCAATCAGAACCGTTAACTTAACAAAACTCATCCAACTCGACATCTCTAGTAGGTTCGATTCCGCCAGAGATAGGCAATCTGAGGCTCACTCGACTTGCTCTTCCTCTACTTGAAGACCCTGTCGGCCCCCAGCTCAGCAATGTGAGAAACCTGAAGTCATTGGACCTTTCATTCAATGACCTGGCTGGAAAAATTGGAGCTTACTCTCCTGAATATGTTCTATAACAAGCTCCATGGCGGAATCCCCGATTCCATCGGCAACCTGCCAGACGTTGAGGTGCCGAATCTCTGGGACAAAAGTGTCAGGGGTTCGATTCCCCGCGCCCTCGGGAGTAATGGCAAGCTGCTAGCCCTCGACGTCTCGTCTAATAAGCTCACGGGTGTCATATCGCAGAATTTATGCATGGGTGATGAGATTTTCCTGAATCTGTTCTGTAACAAGCTCCATTACGGAATCCCTGATGAGGCGGAGTTCAGAGCTCGAGTCTAGGCAGAGCCCTTGTTGGCAGTGGGAGCCAAGCACATGTCATCTGGCGGTGCGTCCGTCCAGCTTCCTAATTAACTGTTCAGTTTTGGGTCAGTCTTGGATCAACGATCACAATTCATTCAATCTTCTAACACCACAAATCCAAGGTCAACAATAAGACACGGCGGAGGCTGGGGCAATTCATTTCAAAGGGAAACGCCTTACGACGTAAAAATATGATCGTGGGAATGTTGAAATCGTTTTTAATAATGGAAATGGACTCAATATTATTAAAAATCCTTAAAATACCTAAAATCATGTTTAAATCATTTTCAAATAACAAAAATAAGTTTGACATTATTAAAAACCTTAAAACATTCAAAATCTTAAAGCTTGACTACTACTCAAATTTCTCAAAATCTCCACCAAATTTCTCAAAATCGCATAAAAAATTCTACTGTTTTACAGACGAAGATGTAGCCCATTTAAACTGTGCTTCAATATAAATAATATTTAGTGGTTTTCCATGTCTGAAATATGAAGTTATGTCTCATCCATAAGCTCTCGCTAGTAGCACCATTAGGAAATTTACACGTTCAACCTCCTCTTCCCCCGGGGTAAACTTTAAGAGCAAATTCACACCTATTAATGTAAATGAAAGTTATTTTAGTGGTTTTTTAAAATGTAAAATTAAAAAAATATATTAGAATATTAAAAATATAAATTATGAAATAAAAGTAAAAATACCAAATAATATAATAATAGAAGAAATTAGATTATTCTTAAATTATGGTTTTTTTGTTTGATTGAAAGTTTATTTTTGTTTTTTTCGGGGTTATGAGTGATTGGCACAATGGGATGTTATCATTTTCACCTAGTTTCAAATCCTATCGAGGGAAATCTTTGGCCCCTTGTAAAAATACTCGAGGAGTAGTGTTGGGGCAGGGTTCCCTACGGTCAATTTTGGGGCAAAAGCCCAAGTTTTTGTATATAAAGAGTAAAGTCTCCGCAAGATGTGGTCACAGAGCGCGTAGATGTAAAAGTTTCATAAAGAGTTTTTACCCTTCTTTTATGTAAGATGTGTCGGCTTTAGAAGATCTACCCATGGTCCATGGACCATGGGATTGTATAAAATGAAAGTATTAGAAGAGTCTAAGACAGTTTTTGGTAGCAAATGATATGAATGTAATGGGTCAGTAAAAGTGACGAGCGAAGAGTCTTAGAGTAGAAGAGAGGCTCTACAGCTGTGTTCACAGAGGCCTAGAGGAGAGTCTGCAACTGAGTGCGCGGACCCCTACAGCTGAGTGCGTAGGGTAGTTTGAGTCTGTAAGAAGATCTGAAGCATTAATAAAGAGATTGTTCCAGAAATATCTGTGTCTTGCCATTTTACTTCTGTTATGAATGAATGCAATTATGCTATGATGAATAATGGGTGTATGGTTTAATGTTGTATTGATGCGCGAATCTGTATGTTTTACATTGTTATACGAATGCAAGTCATAATATATATTTACGCGAAAAATATCTTAATGCATGTTAAAGTTATCAAATACTTGAGCTAATTTGGGTAAACACAGAAGCGTGTAAGTAGTTGATTCACCTGTTTAAGGTCCGCGAAAGACAGTCGTAGACCTTCACGAAGGTCTAAGGGAGATTAAAAGAAGTATATCGATAAGCCCTAAAAGGATTATTGATTTAGGCAAAGGTAGATTTAGGGCATAAAACGACATTACACTAATCTCTGGGTGCAGAAACTTGTTTCCAACATCCCCCCATACTGCTTCGGGTGAGACTTCAATCTACGCTCTGCGAATTGATGCCGAAAGAGCTAGTAGTGTAGGGATTTTTTTGGCTAACTTAACTCTAAACTTGGGTCAGGACCCACTAAGCCAACAAATGGTTCCATTGACGGGACTAGGATCTGCATAAAGAGATGTGTGATGTCTCATCACTGGAATCCAACTAAGAAGGAAATTGAAGATTAGCTAGATAGAAAGATCCACGAATTCACGACACAAGAGAACAGGAACCCGCAATTGATGAAAGAACAATGGCTAGATAGGTATTTGTATATAGAAATACACAAAATTTTCTTTCGTTCCTTCCCTGTCGAATTTAACGAGTGGATCGCAAAATTGATAGACGGCCAAAGAAGGTGGAGGCTTGACGATCCAATAGTTTGGAACCCGAAGTTAGTGCGAAGGTTGGAAGCCTCTGTAGATAAGATCGCGTGCGCTGTCGATCACTGGCTTAATCATATGCTCGAAGGGTTTGTGGCAGAGTTTGCGGTTGATACCTCGATCAGCTACAACGTAGCAGAGTGACGCTTCTTCAAAGGACCGCGAGGTAAGTATTTAAGATCTTTGAATACTTGGATTAAAATGCTCTTGTGTGAAAGCGGGTTACGCAATTACCTTAATTTTTGGAGCTACGTGAAGTGGAAATTTATTGGGGATAGAAGGGGAACATGACCTGAATATAGTCCGTTGATTGAGCCTCCTTTGAGTGACAACGAAGAAGAAACACATGCTTCTTCACATAACGTTGTCCAATTAATAGGGCGATGGTTCCTGTGAATACCACATCCACCCACACCACCTCCATCTTCACCTCCACCGCATACACCTTCACCCACACCACGCCACCTCCACCACCGTTCAATATGGCGAATTCAGTAAAATTTCCTGTTTTCAAGGGCTTGGGGAATGAGGACCTGAACTAGTTTTGGTTTGTTGCGAAGACTGTGTGGGAAGTCTAGGGAATTACAGATGATCAGATGAAGAAAGAAACGTTGGTTACTGCTTTACAGGAACGCACACTAACGTGGTACATTAAGTACTGCACTAATAACCCGATGGCTTCATTGGCAGATATTTAGACTGCATTGAATAAGGAATTCAATAGGCCAAAATCTGAAGAGAAATCGATCATTGTATTCAAGGAGATCGTGATGAAGCCTGATGAGACACCCTGAGAGCTGGATTAGAGATTGAAGTGCAAGATCCGTGAGGCTAACATGAATCTTAAGGATGGGCAACACCGCGAATGGTTTATGTCTTCGCTCTTGCCTCATCTGAGGGTTTCTTTATCACAACAAAATATTGTGACCCAAGCGGAGGCCCTAGAAATTGCGATGAGACTGCACGAGACACCAATTCAAGAAGCTACTTTGGGAGTTCAGCAAATTCACGCAGAGTTGTAGAACCTTTGCCTAGAATTCCAAAGTCTGAAGAAGGATAGATCGGCTCTTCTAGAAGTGCGCAAAGAAGTTTGGTGTTTGAAATGTAAGAGTCAAGGGCATGATAATTATCATTTCCATGTCTTCACGAATTATGTTGTAGGAAGAGGGTCGATGCCTGTGAGGCCAGAAGCTCAAGCAGGGCAAGTGTAGGACCTGTGTTGTGGTGTGCTATCTGTCAGGTAGTTGGAAAACATGCGACAAATAATTGCCACTTGTTGTAGAAATTCATATAGACACCACAACAACCCTTTTGTAACTTTTGCAAATCAATATGTCACGAGGAGTGCAATTGTCGTAGTTACGAGTTAATGATGCAGAGAACATTTGTGTATTGAATGCAAACATAAACTCGGCCTCCGGATCAAGGCACTGGGGGAGCACATCGAGGATATCAGGGGTGCGGAAAATGTCGAAGCGGAGGAGGACCTGCGAGAGGATGAAGGACAAGTTTAAACTTGTCAAAAAGTCGCGCGAGTATTCTATTTCTAGCATTACTGACCCTGCGGTGAAGTTGGCCACCAAGATCTTGGCTGGAAAAATAATGAGAAAGTGTCGCACTGATGATGTGCTGACATCAGTTGTTTCACTAGAGTCCCAGTGCACGAAGGGAATACAATTCAACTGGGCACGCTACCTGTGCAGTGAGTTCCTCACAAAATATAGGGAGGCATATGACCACAACAAGACTTTCATTACTCATGGCTTTTATTGTTAATTGTGCTGGTCACATGGAAGTTGCCGGAGGACAGCCAATTTCCTCCTATTGAAACAGATTTGCCAGAAGCGGCGAAATTCACATCATTGTGGGCTACCAAGGACGCTAAGCGAGTCTAGGTGAGCAAAGTGTTTTTGATATTGATGGAAATGAGCATTAATATGGCCATCAATCGAAAGCCATGGTTGTCACCAACTGTATTTGAGAAATTGTATGGGTACACGGAGTTCAAAGCAGACTTCCACTGTATTTCCATTTGGGCGCGAAATAATCCAGAACAAAAGTGGTATGATTTACCATATCTAGCGACAGATGATGCCATTATAGTAGTCCTTGAGCGGTGGCTAGCAGACTGGCGCAAAACATCAGATTTGTCCGTCAGGACTAGTAAGTCCACAGAGAAGCAGAAGAAGGAAGTGGCCCGACTGAAGGTGCAACAGTCGGCAAAGAAGAGGAAGAAGGAGATTGAAGAGAAGGCTCACATAGAAGCAGAGCCCGCCACAAAGGAGCAAGCAGAGTAGGAAGAGCGCGGCTCTGATAGGAGTCAGAAGTCTCCTTCGCCCCAAACGAAGGATGATGAACAGTCGGAACAGGGAGGCGGAGATCTGGAGAGCACTCCGCTTTGTGTAAAGCGACATAGGGAACATGAAAAGGAGGACCAGCAAAAGAAGACCAAGGCCTCCAAATCGTCACTCGATCCAATCACCTTGACAGAGGGTGACTTGGACAACATTGGAGATAAGGTAAGGGATATGACCGCGGAACTGCTGCAGCAGTTTGAGCAGCAGAAAAAGTAGGCATTAAGTGCCATACATATGGGTCTTTGCGAGCCGCAGATCCAAACAACTAGATTGCAGGCCCCAAGCTTTCCCTTTCCGTTCCATTTACGGAAGATTAGAATCAATTTATAAAAGACCGAGATCTCCGAAGGGATCTTCCAGCAAAAGGGATTTGTGATGCAAGGTAGGGCAATGTGGCGTCAGCTACTTTGGTGTCGGAGACCACTCAAGCCGAAAAGTTGATTCGATCCTTAGATCTTCGAGCAGTCGCACTGCCAGATGGAGCTCTAAGCGTGGAGGTGGAAGCTGACAAGGCTATTGTCAGCGTGCTGAGGAATGTTGGCCTCAACTTGGCCATGCTCCCCAATGAATTCCTTCACACCCTACAAGAAGGTGTGATTGACGAGCTTAAGGCTCGAGAGTAGTGTATGTTGAGCATGATCAGCGAGCAAAAGTAAACAATGAACATATATTCGTTGAGAAGACAACCGCGCTAGAAGCGTGGAAGAAGGTTCAGGAGAAGAATGAGCACACCACAACAGTAGTGGCTGAAACATGTAGAACCATTCCGGAACTGCATATCACAGAAGAAGCAACAGTTGAGGCAAAAATTAGAAAATTGGCTGCAGGTGTGTGTGATGCCAAGACAGAGATGGCCAAGGTTCAGTTTGAGTTGAACCTTAAAATCACAGAGCTTGAGTTTAAGACACAACCTTCAACTCCCGCAGAGGTCAGAGAACAGCGCGAGGCAGCTGCAAAAGATGATGTAGCGATAGTGGATGCCGCAGTGGCGGATTGTACCGCATTCTTTGAACATGCAATGGAGGCTGTTACGACTCTGCAGGAGGATCCTAACCTGCAGTGGTTGAATTCAGAGGCCGGGGAATTGCGGTCGCAGTATGATGAAGCACTAGCGATGACGCGCATTGTCGCTATCTCACAGTGACTGGCTAAGTTGAATGAGGCAAAGTAGTTGCTCGAACAAGTGGAGGCAGTACAACAAAAAGAGGTGGTCCTCAAGGCCAGATTGGGGCCTTGGTTGGACAAGGCATATTTTATCTCTAGCGCCATTGAAGAGAAGCTGGCAGACCTACAGAGAATACAACACAAGGTCAAAGAAGACAACACAGGAGCAGCGACTGAGCAACTCAAATAGGCAGCCACACAGAGTACGGCCGAGGTAGTAGTATCGTAAGTCGAGCTGGGAGGTCTCCACAACAAGATCTCCACACCAACAGAGTGACTTAGGGGCGATTCATGATATTTGTGTTGGGGGCCTGTTGGGATAAGGTCCCCTGTGATCAATTTTGGGGAAAAATCCCAAGTTTTGGTGCTGAAAGCCCAAGCTTTTGTATATAAAGAGTAAAGTCTCTGCAATATGTGGTCGCGGTGTGCGTAGATGCAAAAGTGTCATAAAGGGTTTTTACCCTTCTTTTATGTAATATGTGTCAGCTTTAGAAGATCTACCCATGGTCCACGGACCATGGGATTGTATAAAAAGGAAAGCCTTAGAAGAGTCTAAGGAAGTTTTTGTTAGCAAAAGATATGAATGTAATGGGTCAGTAGAAGTGATGAGCGGAGAGTCTTAGAGTAGAAGAGAGGCTCTACAACTGTGTGTGCAGAAGCCTAGAGTAGAGTCCTGAGCTAAGTGCACTGTCCCCTGCAACTGAGTGTGCAGGGTAGTTTGAGTCTGTAAGAAGACCTGAAGCATTAATAAAGAGATTGTTTCGGAAATAGATGTGTTTTTTCATTTTACTTTTGTTATGAATGAATGCGATTATGTTATGATGAATAATGGGTGTATGATTTAATGTTGTATTGATGCACGAATCTGTATGTTTTACACTGTTATACGAATGCAGGTCATAATATCTGTTTATGCGAAGAATATCTTAATGCATGTTAAAGTTATCTTATACTTGGGCTGATTTGGGTAAACACAGAAGCAATCACAAAAGTGTGTAAGTAGTTGATTCACCTCTTTAAGGTTTGCGAAAGACATTCATAGACATTTGCGAAGGTCTAAGGGAGATTAAGAGAAGTATATCGATAAGCCCTAAAAGGCTTATCGATCTACACGAAGGCAGTGTTAGGGCATAAAACGACATTACACTAATCCTTGGGTGCAGAAACTTGGTTCCAGCATCCCCCCATACTGCTTCAAGTGAGACTTCAATTCGCACTCTGCAGATTGATGCCAAAATGGATAGTAGTGTAGGGCTTTGTTTAGCTAACTTAACTCTGAACCTGGGTTAGGACCCATTAAGCCAACAAGTAGGATCTCCACTCCCACTCTATTACTAAGTCATAAATTCCTAGTATATAGTAGTCATGAATCACCAACCATTTAATTTTTATGGTTGCACTAGTTTAAATAAAAATAGAAACAAATATCCACATGATTTTATTAATTTCTATAGTTATGAGTTGTAAATTAGGTATTTACTCCATTGTAATAATTATATTTATTCATACTATCTAATATATATATTAGTGATTTCCCCATTGGGGGTGGGCACAAAGATCGAAAGGGAGAATTGTGGGGTAATCCGACCACCCTACTTTTCCCTGTGATAAAAGCATGTACACATGGGTTAGTCTATACCCAACCCGCGTATATGTGTTAAAACACTTAAAAAAATTAAATTTCCTTAAATATGGGCGGAATTCACAGGTTTTACCTATTGATGATCTCTTAGTGCCCATGGCCCAACTGTTCTCAACTGTTTCCTAGCTAAAAAACTAATTAGGGAGAAGTATAAAAATACTTCAATGGGAAGGCCTTAAGGAGGAGAAAAAATGATAGAATTACTATACTGAGATTATCCCCTGATCACGTCTAAAGTATCCCTGTGCTTCAAGCACTTCCCCAAGTTCATGAAATGCTTGTTTCCTTGAGTGTTGATATTCTCCCACTTGCTTCAGATATCATGGTATTGGTTATGGAAGGAGGTTGTTGAAGACTGGGACTAGACGGACCTGGAGGACGGTTCTGCTTGGACCCGTAAGAGGAAGACTCAGGTGAACTCTTTCCATGTTTATTATAGTTTTCTACAATAAAAAGAAATGTTGTGTTATTCCCGATATCGACTTTGTTTATGCATCACATGCTATTGTTATGGTTTATGTATGAATGAGTATTTTGATGTATAACTAACCATCTACTTATATGATATAAAGTTGATTTCACTAGAATGCTTTATCTATATGCTGCTATGTGTATTCGAATTGGTTGATTTGTAGATTTGAAGATTGTCAGGAGTTGCAGAGGGTTTGAACCCTGGTTGGAACTACCCAAACAAAGGACATCCGGGTATGTTCATCCTCGCATAGTTTGTTTATTTTAAGCATGTTGCCTGAGTTGAATGCTCATTTCTTGCTATAGATTACTCCTGCTCTGCTAGGGTTCTGACCCCAAGCCCTAGGGGTCTTATTCCCTTAACAATTGTGGAAGTGGTCTGTGCTATGCTCCATGATCAAAGACTTCCGAAGTTTCTATGGGTTGAAGCTGCAAACACCGGCGTATATGTACAAAATTGATGCCCCCATCAAGCATTGGGTTCCAAGACTCCTGAAGAGATGTTCACTGGTAAGAAACCTGATGTATCTCATTTTAGAATTTTTGGAGGCCCTGTATATTTTCATGTGCCAAAAGAGAAAAGGAATAAATTGGGTGCATCTGGAAAGAAAGGAATCTTCGTGGGCTATAGTGAAAATACTAAGGGCTATAGAATCTATGTAGCCGATCAAAGGGAAGTCATGATTAGTCATGATGTCACCTTTGAAAAAGATATGGCTCTCAGCAAGGTGAACAATATTCCTACTATGAGGAGCTCTCAAGAAGCTGACACCTCAGAACCGAAAGGAAAATATGATGAAACAATGCCCAATGTGGAAGAACCCATGGATCCTATTGATCCTCCTCCAGCTGAGCCTTCCTCTTCTAGGAAGAGGCCTTCATGGCTTAGGGGGACACTTGATGATGCTATAGGACACACTGCACCCTGAGGAACCTTCCGTGAAAGTAAGAAACCAAACAGGTATTAGGGATACCTGACCATCATGAGCACGGTCATTCAAAATGAGCCTGCATCATTCTAAGATGTCGTCAAGCATCAAGTATGGAAGGATGCTATGACCAGAGAATATGAGTCTATTATGAAGAATGATGTTTGGGAAGTGGTTCCCAGACCCCTGGACAAGGCAATTGTCACTTCGAAATGGCTTTACAAGATAAAGCATGCAGTTGATGAAAGTACAGAAAAGTATAAGGCTCATTTTGTCACTCGTGGCTTCTCCTAGAAGGAAGGTATAGACTATGACGACATATTTACACCTGTTGCCAAATATACCACCATCCGCTCGATCATAGCCCTTGCAGCATCACAAGGATGGAACCTACATCAAATGGATGTTAATACCATTTTCTTGCATGGTTCGATCAAATAAGAGGTCTACGTGGAGCAACCCAAAGGATTTGAGATTTATGATTGAAAATCTCATGTGTGCAGGTTGAAGAAGGCCTTCTATGGACTGAAGCAAGCACCCTGAGCATGGTATGAGAGGATTGATAGCTACTTGATGAAGCTGGGATTCATTAGGAGTGAAGCCAATCCTAACCTTTACTTTAAGGTTGAAGATGACAAACCTCTCATACTAGTGCTGTATGTTGATGACCTCTTTCTAACTGGTGCAAACTATCTCATTCACAAATGTAAGAGGGAGTTGGCTTCTAAATTTGAAATGAAGGACCTAGGACTGATGCACTATTTCCTAGGGCTTGAAGTTTGGCAGAAGCCAGGGGAAATTTTCCTATCTCAAGGAAAATATGTGGTGAAGATATTGGAAAGATTCAATATGGTGGACTACAAGCCCGTAACTACCCTGATGGAGCTTGACTTCAAAAAGTTAAGCGGTAGTGCTGCTGGACTTGTTTTACGAAATGTCACTGAGTATCGTCAACTCATCGGAGCATTAATGTTCTCAGTAAACTCCTGTCCAGATATATGCTTTGCAGTCAACACGTTGAGTCAACATATGGTTGAACCTCACCACATACATTTGATTGGTGCCAAGAATCTGTTGAGATATCTTCGTGGCACAATTACTTATGGGTTAAGATACACTGCCAGAGATGTGAGACTACTTGGATATGTTAGCACCTAAATCTGCCTTAGGCTGAAGGAAGGAAAAATTCAGGGTAACCACAAACCACGCTTAGTCTGGTAGCTAGCCCTACTAGAACAGGAGATGGCTTTCTCCAAGTCACGCTCAGCGAATAAGTAAACGGAATGGTCTGAGATGACTTACAGTGAAATATTGATCTTAGGCTAGTAAGTAAATATGGATACAAGAAGAATTTTTTATTTTTTATTTTTATGAATGACTGAGTTTCTGGGATGGTATGGGCCAACGGATAGCAATGAGCAGAGAATTTAATACAAAGGCACAGATTACTTCATGAGGCAAGACAGGCGGAAAGTCTAGCAATAAAATTTGAAGTAATGCGGAACAGAACGATTGTTTTAGGAGGGTGAAAAGGGCATGAAACACGAATCCTTTTCAACAGAAGAGAAATACACAACGTGAAACTTTTCCACAGGCAGAGCAATAAAAATGAATTTTACCTTATCTTACTCGGAAAATTTCACTGAAATGAATATGAATGAACTATGAAACATAACAAAATACATATGAAACATAAGGAAAAACACATTTTTCACACTCACAACCACATGAATCTCATGAAATAGAGCCCCTGCCTTTCATTAACCCTCTGTCAAAATATACAATGAAGAAACAGAGTTTCTTTCCCAGAGTCTCCCAGAAATTACAACCCAACCAACCCTTTGCAAATGGTTTGCATACAATAAATAGAACATGCCATGAGGAGATAGAACAACCAAGTGTTGGGGAGTTTCTCAAATCATTACAAAATGGAGATGGAAAGCCAACCATTAGCTACAGGTGCAACGTTACAAAAATGAAAAATGGCTTGGGTGACCGTTTGCCTTCCTTTGCCACTTGGATAGAAGCCAAACTCTTTAAACTTTGCCTTATTAGTTGCTGAAAAAAGTGAAATGTAGATGAGCGGGCCCACTTGGAGAAAGTCGTGAATCGAAATGTCACGAAACGGAGGTGAATTTGGCCTTTTTCTCTATATGCGCCGCGCCCAATTCTATATGCACCATGCCACTTTGGAGGCTATTTTGAGGTACCTTTAGGATTTCAAAATGTGCCCAAGTGTGCTTGTTGGAAAGCTTGGCCTGTCTACTTTCCAACTCAAGTGGAATTTCTGAATTTGGTGCTCATTTTCCCCTCCAAATCTTCATTCTTCCAAGGTTGCTTCCTGTGTGTCCAAATAGGGGCAGAGAGGTCATTTTTTGGGTGTTTTTGACCTCCTGGAGACTCAAATCATGCCCAAATTTCTTGTCCATGCACCATTAGTCGTGATTTTGCAGGCTAAATCCAGAAATGAAAGCCATTTTCAATTTGGAGCTCCCAATCCTAAGTGCCACGCCAGTGGCGCGGCACACAGGGAGAAAAAACCTGTGTTGTGACCAAAAATTGGCCATGTGACCAAAATTGTCCCGAATTTCTTGAAATTTGGGCTGGAGGTTCTCTGAGAGGTGCTATGTTGGGCCACAAAGACTTCAGCCAATATTTGAAGCTGATCTTGCTCCTTTTGCCTCTTTTGTCTCTTTGTTGCTCTGCTCAATTTTGCCTTCAAGCTCCTTATCCGAGCCTTTGAACTCATGTTCCGTGCCCTGTAATGATAAACCATCCGCCTTAGTATGGTTTTGTCTCTATCGGCCTTCTCTAGTAGTCTCTCAAGGTGGATGTTGATCCGCTTGAGCCAAGACTCATGGTCATTGTTAATCTCTTGCCCTAATGGAGTGAGCTCAATCCTCCTATGCTGGGCAGCGTGGCGATTCTCAAGGATGCTTTGCAGCTCCATGATCTCATGCTGGTCCTCAAGCTATTTTTTCCTCTACTCCAAATACATGATAATCCATTTGACCCTCTCCAAATTGAGTGACAAGTCTTGGATCTCTGTTTTCTGCTCCTGGATGGTCATCCTAAGTTTGACACTCTCCACATCTACATCATCATCCTGAATGAGGATGAAGTCGGCCTCCTGTTCACCTGATGGGCCCTCGTCATGCATGGGCCTCTTTCCCTTGTACTGTACCTGTGTTGTTGATGTCGGAAGCGAGGCCCCTTCCACCCCGGGTGGAGATAACACTCACTTTGCTTCTGTAAACAAGTGCCTACTGCCTCTCTGATAGGTGATGAATATTGGCATAGTAGTGGTCTCATGGCGCTCATACTGATGAGAAGGACCACCTATCTCATGTTCCGCCTCCGATAATACTTGTGAAGTGCTGAAGAGTTCATGGGAGATGAAGTCCTCCCAAGCAATGCCCTGCAATCCCAACTAACGATCCACCAAAATCCGGATAAGAGCAAAGTGATAAACACTGTTAAGTTGCTGCTGAGGGGTCTTATGCTGCATGAAGGTGTTCATCCTCTCTATGTTCCTGCAAATGAAAAATGGGAGGTTCATCATCCACATCCTGGTAAAGTGCATGAGCAACCTGATGTGATAGGCATATAGACGAGAGAACCCCCCCTCACAACTAAAGTACTTCATGATCAATTTCATGAGTGGAGCATATTCATCTCTCAAATATCTGAATGGAAAGACTCTTGTGAGCTGCCTCAAGAAACTGGCCTTAATGTAAGGCTCATAATGTTGCCTATCCACCTTCTTTTTCTTGTGCCACTATTCTCCAACATTCGGTATGCCGGTTGCCAATGAGATAGTTTCGGGTGTCAATGTGAAGGTGACCCCGACCAAGGTAGACTGACCTCCATGTAGGTGAAGCACAAAAAGATGAGCCAACTCATGATGAAATCTAACATTAGCCACCCTTTGACAAAATTCAAAACATGATAGATGCTGGAAACATGACATGGCAAGAGGGCAGGCCTGCAATTCATTGAGGGTAGTTGGCTCATCCCTTAGATGTTTGCCACTCTTGTGATGTCTCCTGGGAGCCTATTCTTCCGAGGATGAATCACTTTGTGTCTCTATCTCATACTATGATGAATGCTCAGATGCCATGACTGTTGTGTGTACTATACTTGGGCTGCCCTTTGATGCTGGTATGAAACTAGGTGTTGTTGTGATATCTGCCACCAAGGGGAACAATGAAAAAACAAAAGGGAGTATTACGAGGGGAATAATATGATGGGAATAGGGGTTATGGAAAGAAGTTTTGTTTAGGGATATGTAGGGGGGTTTGGGGATTTGATAAGGTAGGGTTTTAGGGTTTTGATAAGGTAGGGTTTTGGGTGCTATGTTGACAAATTAGACGAGGGGATAGGGAATGGGGTTTGGTAATATTTTAGGGTAGGGGTAATAGGGAAAAATGAGATAGGGGGGAAGAGAAAAATGGAGAGGAGGGAAAAGAGGAGAGGTGAAAGAGGAGCCTTGGAATCAACACCACAATTTTGCAACCCTAGAAACCATGGCTTTGATGTTTTTTTTAGTGGTTGGTTTTATGAGTTTTTTTGCAATTATACATAGCCATGAACCACCATAACATTCACAAAATTTGATGAGAAAGCCATGATATAGAGCCTACCTATCGATTTGAGGGGTTTCACAGGCAACTTAAGGCAATTTGGCATGATTTCGGGCCTTTGTGGGTGTGCGCCACGCTCCAAACCCAATGCGCCGTGCCTTGTGTGTGTGCCGCGCCCATAGAAATTTTGCACTGTGGGGTGGCTCTGTGTTCGCCACGCTCTAGATGTGCGTCGTGCCCCTCTGTGTGTGCACCGCGATCTGGAAAATGACTTCCACTCACTCTAAACACACACTTTGCTCTCCTAATGACTTTGCAACGTTTCTCTATGACCTTGATTTGCACAATGACCTTCTTTGCTTATGGAAACCTCTATTTAAAGACTTTGAAGTCATGGGTTTAATTTTTTATTCTCCAAAACCCACTTTGCTAATGTTTCATTTTGGCTTTTTTTACTGACTTAAAGCAACACTGAATTTCACTTTTCCCTTTGAAATTTTAGCTCAAATGATGAAATTTTCAGCACTCTTTGCAGGGATTACATGACAGGGCATTTGGCCACGGAAACCATGACTGCACCTGAAGAAATCAACTGACGATTTTTTTGAAAATTTTATCACAAATGACACTGTTTGACTTTTCTTCAAAACAGAGTTTTGAAGAATAGTCAAAGTCTATCAACATGACAATGAAACTCTCTAAATCATAACTTTGTAAGGGCCTCACTCTGGCCTGCATGGCTTTATTGGACATGGTTGAAGACCAAATTGATTAATCCCTATACCTAATGATCGAAAATGACTTTTGTCCATTAAAGGACCAGACCTTGACTGTCATGGACTTTAGTGATCATTGACAAAAGACCTAAGCTAGCAGGAGCTAGGCATGAGGGGAAATGACTAGCATGACCTTTTCCGTCAGATTATGGCATGCCTCTAGCGAAATGCAGCTGAGTGAATGGAGCGAGACAACTAAAAATGAGATGCAGAAAGAGTTTTGATCTCTGATGGAGGACTGACAAGACCGACTCTAACAGGATATACTGATGCTGATTGGGCAGGAAGTGTGGTGGACCGTAATAGCACTTTCGGGTGTTATTTCACCTTGGGATCTACTTCAATATCCTGGATGAGCAGGAAGCAGAAGTTGGTGGCTTTGAGCACAGTCGAGGCAGAGCATATTGTTGCTAGCATGGCCTCGTGTGAGGCAGTCTGGTTGCGAAAGCTCTTCAGTGAGCTATTTGGATTTACATTGGATACCACCGTGATTCTATGTGACAACTAGAGTAGAATCTATTTATAAGAAAATCCCATATTTCATGATCGCTCCAAGCATATCGATATCAGGTACCACTATATTCGAGATATGGTGCAGCGAGGATAAATAAGGCTCCAACATATCGATACAGATGAACAGGTCGCCACCGTTCTGACAAAGCCCCTAGGAAAGGTCAAATTCCTAACTTTTTGAGAACGACTTGGTGTCATTCAGAGACCCTCTGATGAGGGTCAAGTATGATGTACTGAGCTCTGGGAGCTCCAGGGGGTGCAGAATACTTCTTGGAGTGACATATGACCACAGGGTGACTCACCATCCCCTGTCGGTGCACTTTGTACAGGGTAAAAGGTTCAACCTTCCCCTGTGACACCCCATGGTGACTATGGAATAGGATGATTAGTTCTCCTGTGGGCCAGGATGATTTGTTCTCTGTGGCGACTATGGAATAGGATGATTAGTTCTCCTATGGGCCTAGATGATGTGTTCTCCATGGCGATTGTGGAACAGGATGATTCCTTCTCTTGTGGGCCAGGATGATTAGTTCTCTGTGGCATCAACTAGATAGGATGATTTTCTCTCCTGTGGACAGGATGATTAGTTATCGTGTCGAGGCATCCTACCCATGCAGTGTGGGACTCATGGGAAGTACCTCTCATCTGTTCAATGAACAGGGAAATGAGGATAGGGACCATAGTAGTACCAAAGGACGCATCATTGTATCTACCATACTCCCTATGCTATGATGACCTTCATTGGTCTGGGATCAATGATACTGGTCTGGGACCAGTGAGAGTGGTACACACTCTGAGATTGACTTCAGGTCAGTGGAGGATGGTATGATACATCATCGATCATTTCTTCTTCTTCATAATTCGAGCAAAGCAGAGTAGAGCATAACCGAGCAGAGCGAAGCAAATTAGAGCAGAGCAAGTAGGGTCAAGCCATATAGGACAATGCATTTGATGGATGGATAGCAATGACAGTCCAACATATTGCAGATGAAGTTCTCCCTAGTTGAGAGGGAGTGTTAAAATTGGAAACTAGGGCCAAACTTCATGTGGGTCACCTTATTCATGGATGATAATATTTTTACTAGATTCCTCTCATCGATAAGTGTAGGATTGATCTAAATATCATCCGATTCTGATAAGTATTTATGGAGATATGAATTTATTTTGATAATGGACTAATTGTCAAAGTCAGCCAGCAACTTATGTAGGCTCAAAAGTCCAACAGACGCATCTATTCATCATCAATGTTTGTATATAAATACAGGAGGTCTCCTCCTCCCTTGGACACTTCACTTCTCATCACATCTCTCTCTCTCCTGCGCAGAAAAGAGTCTCTTCTCTCTCATGCGCAGAAAAGACTCTATCTCTCACACATGTGGAAAAGTGACGCGGTTTGTAGGGCTGCAACTGTAGATCGGAACCTTGACCAGCATTGACCAACATTCTCTCTCTCTAGACTGCGCAGTAGGTGAAGTTGACTTTCTTTGGAAGGCTACATTTTTTGGTGAAGGAATCAAGGTGATCCGACCACCGGTTTGACAGATATTGAATGCCCTAGTTTAGGGCTGATCTAGGGTTTGCTGCTGCTGATGTAAATCAGAATTTTGTACTATTTCTCTTTGTTGAATTATTGAAGATAAAAGAAGATTTGATCAAAGGGTTTCCCCATATTGTGGTTTGTCCTTGGCTAGCCGCCACATCTTGTGTCTCTTGTCTTGGTTTGTTTTTCGTTGATCGTTTAATGTTCTATCTGCACTTTACTTAATGTAAATGTGATTGCTAATCTATGGATAATAATAAGAGAAATAAGTAAACTAATCTGAGCATAGAACATACCATAACTTAATAATGGTAGAAAATGCAGCTTCACCATAGAAAGTTGGAGGAGTTCTAGATTCATCTAGCATATCTTGAGCCATTTGTTGAAATTTTCTATTCATCCTTTCTACCACACCATTTTGCTTAGGAGTTCTTGCAGTGGAGAATTGCCTTTTTATTCCATGTTGTTCAGAAAAGTCAAAGAATTCATCTGATATGAATTCTCCCCCTCGATAAGATTTGATGCATTTGAATTTTTGATCTGATTCATTTTCAACTAAAGCTTTGAAGGATTTAAACTTTTCAAATGCTTTATCTTTATGTTTTAGAAGACTTATCCAACACATCCTAGAAAAATCATCAATAAAAAAAATAAAGTATTCTTCTCCACGAGGTGATGTTTTCCTTGTTGGTCCACATAAATCAGTATGGATTTTTTCAAGAGGCTTACTTGCTGACTCTTCCTTTTCAATGATGTGAATTTTGGTTTTCTTACCGATTTGAAATGGTTTTCATATGGCATTTTCTGGGATGCTGATACCTGGAAGATCACAAATTGCCTTGAGCCTGCATGCCGATGAGCCCCATAAATGGGTAATTATATGGGCTCATTTTTCCTCCTAACTTAGCTTAATCCACCATTCTCATTAGTTTATTGCATGTTTTTTATTATATTTATGCTAATAGACTGAGTTGGGCAAGTCATTATGCCATGAAGTCTAATGTGTGCTTTATGCATATTTTTGGTCAATTTTGAGACAAATTCAAAGGTTTAAGGAGCATTTGGTAGCCAATATTCGAGGAAAACAAGAAAGAGAATTTGTAGGAGGGTGTCCCCCTCATTTATGACCCCCTATCTCAAATACTCCTTTAGAAATCTCGGAGCACAAGCAACCACATCCATGCATCAAAGGGGCAGTCGAGCAAGTGAAGAAGAACTGTTGTCTATCTCTAGTCTTGGGAGCCAAGCCTCCTTGAATTTAGGAGAGCTGTTGGAGGCTACAGCTGTATAAATAGGAGGGCTTAAGGAATCAATAGTTTGGTTGGATGTTAGTCAAATTTTCGCACTTTTGTTGCAGCTTTTTCTCAGCACATTTCGAGCTTACTTTTGTGAACAGTTTGTGTAATGTGACTATTATTTTGATAATGGAGATGAAATATTTTCTGAGCCAACACAAAGTTCTTCCAGAGGGTTGAAGCTCTTGGGTTAGGGCCCAACCCAAGCTATCCAACACCTCTTGTTTTGCATTTATATGTTTTGCTTTAGCTTTTGAATTAGTTGTTGATTAGATAGATTTATGCCTTAGTTAGAGTAGGTTGTTTCTTTGGTGGCTTACATAGCTATTTCCATTTTAGTTTGCTGAAGTAGGTTAAATAGTGATAGGAGAAAGAAACAAAAAGGTCATCACAAACCCTTGACCTCCTTTCCTCCCTTTGGTACCATGAGTTGAGGTCAAGACACTCTTCTGCCACAAAACGCAGTTTTGATTCCTCCTTGCAATTTCTAGTGTTGTAGTTTGATTCAGAGGTTAATGATTTGCTTTAGATATATTTTGTCATACTCATTTCTATTTCTGCAATAAATCTCTTTCCATGCTTTCCTTTCCATATAGCATTGTTCAACATTTTATTTTCTAGATCAGAATTTAGGTTGACATGAGATATAGTTCTATCTTTTTGGTACATCTAGTACTTTTCTTGCTCAGTTTCAGTATTGTGATTTGCAGCTCTCTTACAGTACATCTCTGCTCATAATAAATCAATATTGCAGCCATCACCATCTCTTTTGCCACATGTTTCACAGGTTGTTCATAGCCCTTCTCTAATCTGCCCTAATTTCTGTGTTTTTCTCATAAGCTTTCCTTTCATCTCTTCAACAAATCCAACCATCATTTTCTTTCATAGTCCTCCTTGATGAACTTCAGACACCTTAACACAACCCTATATACTTTAGCTATCCTTTCCAACCATTTTTTCCACCTTTAAAACCTCTTAAACAGCCCTTGGCATCCTCCTCTAGATCCTCCTATAAATCCCATGCAACCTCCTGTAGAATTTCCTGAAAGTGACTTTTTGAAGTCCAATTGCAGAGAAAGACTCCAGAAGGTTACCAGAGGCCTCTTGGGACCCTTCCACACCTTCCTACACCTTTTCCAACTCAAATTCACCCTCCATCGCCACCTAATCATTGCTGCATCCACAAACAGATAAATCACATGCATGACAATTTCACATAAAATACACAAAAATCCAAAAAATATGTTTTTTCTCATTTCCTTCTAGAAATAGCTTGAATAGATGTAGTTTGTTTCCTCAGTAGATCATGGCATTCATTTTATGGTTTTTCATCTTTCTTTCTGCAAAAGTAGGGTTAGTTGGTAAATTAGGGTTTGCTAGTTTTTTCGCTTTCCATTCCAGTCTTCTTTCTCTTTCTGCAAGTAGAATAGCCTATGTAGAGTGATCTTTCCTTTCTTTTATCACATTTAAAACTTCTTCTGGAATTCATAGAAGTTGGCTTGATCTCCTAATTATCGTGTGTCAGCTGACCAAGTGACAGCCTGTAGTAAGAACTAGTACTTGTGCATACAACACCGTCGTTTCCAAGTTTGTTATGAACTACCGGGTTGATAAAAGTAAAGTAGGAAGCCCCAGGAGTTGCAGCATTGTTGCTACAATACGGGTGCTCACCACTTTTTGGTGCCGTTGCCGGGGAAGCGTTAGAGTATTTTGTGATTACTGCTTTTCTTCTATTTTCTACTGCAACATTATGCTAAGTAGTTCATTTCAACAAAAGTAGCGTAATTGTTATTTTCAATTTTTGCATTTCTTTGCTTTCATTTCAATTCTGCAATTTCCATTTTAGCAAAACTAGATTAGCCATTTCTTTGCCTTCACTTCAATTCTACAATATCCATTTCAGCAAAAGTAGATTAGCCATTTCCTTGCTTTCATTTCAATTCTACAATTTCCATTTCAGCAAAAGTAAATTAGATATTTCCTTGCTTTGATTTCAGCTTGCAATTTCATTTTAGCAAGCTCATTTCAGTTAGTGCAATTTGTTGACAATAATACTGAGAGGGGGGGGTGAATCAGTATTATCTAATTCTTTTACCAAATCTTTCTTATTTATACTTTGAATTATTTTTGCATA
>APFE031468618.1:0-12667 GCA_000404065.3 Pinus taeda | reverse complement strand
AAAGCGAAAGTAGTTTTGGTTTGTTTGTTTCTAAGATAGCTACCCGTCTTAGTGGGACTAGTAGCTCCGAGTGGACACTAGATTTCCCGATAAAAAAATGGCGACTCCGTTGGGGAATGAATAGATTGTTTGCTTGTCTATATTTAATTGTTTTATAAACTTACAGATGAAGCCTGAAGTCAAGCCAGCTAGCCTTTGAATTGCATTTGCTATGCAAGTGCAAAGTAGATCAATGCTACTTCAGTCTATCTCCAGGTTTTGTTTATAAACTAAACAATTGATTTGCAAACATCCTGATTGCCCTGGTGGTGGCTATAGTAACCTCATTAGATCAGCCCCTGTGATTTATATTTACTGAACATCACTTGCTCAGCCTAAATCCCTTAACTAAGTTGCAAACTGTGACCAAGAACCAAGTTGAAGTCTTGTCCCTAGACCATCGCACCTTCTCCTCTTGGGAATCTGGATGCATCACACCTCCCGTGTGTAGTAGGTGTGCTGCATCGCACTTTCCCTGTGTTACAGGTGTGCTGATCAGACAAGACCTCTTCTGCTTCTAGATTTTGGTTTTTTGTTCACTCTCTTCAGCTTTATTCAGGAGTTTTGCTGTCTGTGGTCAGTACACCTCTATAGAAACCCCCTTCCTTTCCATCATTCGCCTCCATTGTGCAAAGAACTGTGAATGTTTTTGTGTATTGTGTGCCATTTTCAGTTCTCTTTTACAAAGAAGTAGCATAATCAAACTATCGTCTTTTGATTTGGAAGTGTTGCAAGTGTCATTTTCAGTCAAAGAAAAGAATCCTATTGTTCTTGATGGTCGATTATACTTTTAATCTTGTATTTGATTTGAATTAGTGGTTTTTCAGGTGTCAAAAGTAGTTTTCAAATTCAAAATCGCAAAGTGTCGTCATTATCTTCCTTTCGTATTTTGAAGAAAAATTGTTAGTACTGTCGCTTTGAAAAGATAATTCAGATTTGTACTTAGCATTCTTCTTGTCATTCACAGATTAAGAAGGCCAAAAACAAATACATGCATGTGCATTTGCATTTAGACTGCTTGTTGGTTTGATTTAGGAGTGCATCTAGTGTGTGCTCCGTGCTCAATGTTGAAAGAATCTCATTTCTCTTTCCTTAGTAGCTAGGATTTTCATTGCAAAAAGAAGATTAAACGATTGTTTATCATCTTAGATTGCATTTTAGGAATTATATATCTACATCATGCGGTGAATCTGAAAGGCAAATTTCTTAAGCAAGATCAACTCTAAAATAAATTCAATGAACATAAAAATGCTTTGGAACCTAACGCACAACATTTAGAAGTCTAGGCTAGAGACGTATTTCGACATCATAAAGCCTGGTAACTATTGCTTTCATCGCTGGTTGGGTGATTCCTCCTCTTTGAGATGACAAGTGCCAATACAGACTTGTGCTTCCACGTACCATTGAGTATATATTAGGAGACCACAATAGGCTATATCCTTTATCCTTAGGAAGCCTGTCCGCCGCCCTATCGATCGCAATGCACTGAACACAACATTCGGGAAGATTGACTGTCGTACCGTAAAAAGTACTCTGCAGTTTTGCAATTGGTTTGGTAATCCCTCTGCCTAGATTTCTAGAGTAGTCTCTTTCGTTCCTTTTTAGACTCCTTAAAGGAAAAGGTCCATCTGAGCACTTGTCACTTCAGGCTCATTAAAAATCGAAGGTGACTAGAGTCATCTTTTGTTTTTTCTCGACTCTTAAAAATTGAAAAAACAGGTTGTGTCAGAGCGTTTAAAATTCATTAAATTTGGAATCATTTTCCGCTATTATTTTGAGTTGATCGAGTAATCCGCAATCGTGGAAGAAATTCAATCAAAACCCCGTCGTTCACGGAGGCTTACGAGTCAACCATCGTTGACTCTGGAAACGAAACTATTTCAGACAAAGCGAACTCGTTTAACCGGATCAAAGTCCCCTTGTTTGATTGGAGCAAGTACTCTGACATCTTGAGAGATTCCGGTCACTCCGAACATTTCTGGTATACCTACCTCTACAAAAGAAATTCCGTAGCCAAAAAAGGACATTACAAATAATCCTAGTGTAACGGTAAACACTTCTATTCCCGAACCGGCTCCATCTACAGCTGATTCGGAAGGTGTTACGCCCCAAACATCAGTCGTTTCAGAACCTATCCCTTCTTCGGCACCAGAAATATTTTACGGACCTGACGGTCTACCTCTTCCGTCTGGATTGATTGCCATAGAAGAGATTGTGGAGGATCCTCCATCTAACACTCCATCACAATTTGAAGCTGAGATCACCCTATATCCTTCTTCATCAAAAGTTAGTCTACCACCATCAAAATTTCTTGAAGAATCGCTGAGAAATCTTTTGGATAGGCTAAATATGTCTGAACAATTTTCGACATCTAGGACTGTGTCATCCAACACAGCAGCAGCAGAAATTCCTGCTGCTACTCCAACAATGTTTGTCGGCATACCATCTGTCCCAACTAGCTCACAACTGCTGGATGGAGTCCATCCAGGGGCTGTTTCGACAGTATGGACTGTTCCCGTTTGTTCGTCTGGAATAATATATGGAATCTCTTATGTTGAGTCTCAACAAATTGATCCTTAGCAGTGTCAATTTGGGCAATCCGGTCCCCAAAGGAAAATCATTCCTTTGAGCATTGGGTTACCGCCGTATGGAGGGCAATATACCCTTTCATTGTCTCCCCCGGGAGAACAACCATACGAGAGTTCACAACATAATTCAGGGTATGCTGGAATTACATCTAGTGGTTGGGTGCCAATACTACCTCAACAACCAAGAGTTGTATACTCGATGCAACAAAGTTTACTTGTGTCAAATATCCCCACTACACCGGCTATCATGACAGTGTCGCAAGTACAAGCGTTGCCTGTTATATGCCAACCTCAGGTTTCTCAGGTCGTAATACAACAATCTCTTGTCTCTACGACGCAACCACAATTACCGACTTGTGCAATGACACAGGTTCAAACAGGGACAATTACCCCCCATCTTGGTCAAACAGTCAGTACTGGGCAACAACTCATGGCTTCACAACCATGGTTGGTACAATACCAACAACCCCAATTCCAACTAGCTTACCGAGGATCTTAGAAACAAGTCTTTGCAAGTAATGGGCAGCCGTATATTCAAAACGATCAACATCAATCATATCAAAATAGTCATGCCCATCAACCTTACCAAAGTTACCAGCATCAAATGCATTATGTTGGTATGCAAAGGCCAACTGCTCAGGCAATTCCATCTTACCCTGGGTATGCTTCGCCGAGCCTAAATCAACAGTTGCCTTTCGTGGCGACTTTAGAGTTATCGGATCTAAATCGTCTAACGAACGATCCAATTGCTTATGCCCCTTGGTGGCCAACGATTTCTCATAAAATTCCGTCAGATATTCCAAAATTTAATGGAAATCGGGGTGAATACCTGTCGAATCATGTGATGACCTTTCATCTGTGGTGTTCATCAAACACTCTCAATGATGATTCAATCAGGCTTCACCTTTTTCAGCGAACATTAACTGGTCCGACAGCAAAATGGTATATCGAATTTCCTAGAGCTTCGTTTGATAACTTCAGTACCCTAGCCACAACCTTTTTAACCCATTTTCAGTTACCCATAAGGTACGAAATGACAACAGAGCTTCTTACCAATTTCAAACGAACGACGACCACTCACATATCCGATCATATTCATGAGTGGCGACGTCGTCATAGAATGATAAAAACATATGTTCCTGATTAGCTGTTGGCTGAATGGTTTATTAACTTATTATTACCTTCTATTACAGAAGATGTGGCAAAGGGAGGAGTCATCACAGAAGAGCAAGTTATTGCTCGTGCACAATATTTAGAATTGATCTGTACACAGTCTAGCACGCTCTACGATAAAACCCCTGATGCTCCTAGACCAGAATTTTCCATTCCTCCCCCTCCTAAATCAAACAAAGACTCTCATGCCGGCGATGGTGTGGTTGGTACGACTAGCACGAAAACTGTAAAGGCTACGTCAAAGAAGGCTCATACATTTTCAAGTCAAAATGAAAATGAAGATCTTCTCACCTCAGAAGTAAATGTCGTTTCGACTGACAAAGGTAAAGAACCCAAGCAACCAGGAGGCAAGAAGAAAAAGAAAGGGAAGAAGAAGAAACAGGAGGAGTAGTCTCTTGAAGAATCCTCTGCAAACCAGGGAAAATTTTAAGAACCCCCCCTAAATTTACATGTATAATAAATGGGCGAATCTCCATGGTATATAGGAAAAATGGAAGGCTATTTTATCAATAATATGATATGTATATATAATTTTTTGGCGAATCTCTCACCAGGCATGGCGAATATTTTACTCAATCATAAAATCTTGTGTTTATTGAATACACAAATGAAATCATTGCATTTCTTTAAAATATCTTTTGAAATCAAAATTACCGAAATTACATATTGATAAGCTAGTGGGTGTAGGATAAAATTCACCCGTGCCATTCACAAAAAGCATGAGAAAAAACCTAATACTATATATAAAACCAAGAAAAATTCAAATTCATCACTTCTAGGGACCTCATAACCACCCTACCAATACACAAGTATGTTCTTGTTTGCAATTGGAAAAATTACCCAAATTACAATCTGTTTACTCCACTTCTAGGGACCTCGTAACCACCCTGCCAATACACAAGTATGTTCCTGTTTGCAATTAGAAAAATTACCCAAATTACAATCTGTTACTCCAGCATATGTTGGAAAGTTATAGAAGGATGACTAGTGCAATCAATCCATTCCTTTTAGCCCTGGATTTGTTTCAGTTTAAAACAGAAGTATACAATATACTTGTCCAATGTCTATGCTTTAACCATTCACCTTAAGATGTTTTTACAATATAATTTCCTAAGTCTATTTAATATCTTCATTATCATAAAAAACAACCTATATCCATCTTAACTCCACATCTACCACTCTTATGGGGATGAAATCTATTTATCCCTCTAAGCACTTGGTAGACCCAGAATTAAATCTAAGATAGAATTTCCCCTTTAAATAGTCTATGCTCACATGAATACCATGGGTCAATTACATGGGTTTCAATAAACCTGGAGCTTAAAAATTTAATTAGTAATTTATAAAAATTATAAAATGATAGTTGATTTTTATTTATTTTATTTTAACCAAGCTAAAATGTTTAACATACATTAAATTACAACATCCATTTTTACTCTTGATAGGATCAAATATTTTTTCACTTTATGCTAGTTTGCATATCACGATATTTGATACCTCTCAGGGGTTAGTAGATCCAGAGTAAAGATGGATTATTCTGGTTTAATTCCCCCATTTAAATAGGCTACATTCCAAGTGAATACCATGGGTCAATACCACGTGCCATTTTGGTGAATACCATGGGTCAATACCATGTGCCATTTTTATTTTTATTAATAATAATATTAGGGTTAATAATGTTTTTTTGCATGGTATTAATGTAAAAAAATAAAAAAATGTTTTATTTGTTTACCATACCTCTCGTTTATTTATATTTTTATTAACTTACCATACCATTCATAAATACAAGGTAACTTATGGAGTAAATATAAAAAAATGTTTTATTTGTTTATCATACCTCTTGCTTATTTATATTTTTATTAATTTACCATACCTCTTTTACAAATATGGTATTTGGCCCATAGGATTTACTTAAATAAAACCTCATTCTTGAGCCTTCATAAATAGAACGAGGGTTATGGACTAAATATAAAAAGAGGTTTTATTTATTTACCATGCGTCCAGTTTATTTATATTTTTATTTATTTACCATACCTTTTGAGTAAGTATAAAAAGACGTTTTATTTATTTACCATACCTCCACTTTACTTATATTTTTATTTGTTTACACCCTTGCATGTATATAAGGGGACTTATGGAGTAAATATAAAAAATGCTTTATTTATTTACCATACCTCTCATTTATTTATATTTTTATTAATTTACCATACCTCTTTTATAAATATGGTATTTGGGCCTTTGGCCCATAGGATTCACTTAAATAAAACCTATATGGATTCACTTAAATAAAACCTATTCTTGAAAATGGGCAAATGGAAGGTTGTAATTCCTAATTTAAAGGGCTAAATTTAACTTTTTTACCCTCTCCCTTAAAATAAGGTGGGCTATTTGAAGTGATTAGTAAAAATGTACTATGATACAAAATATTCGCCCACTAAAAATTTAAAACCCCTTAATTTCGCCAAAGGGCGAACATTCGCCCCTAAAATCACCCCTACTGCAAACCCTTCTGGAGATAGGAAACCAAGTCATCCATGCTTTATATGTGATGAGGATCATTGGACGAAAGATTGTCCATATAAAGCTGAGCTTAGAAAATACTTCAAGAGTTCAAAAACCTTGGCAGTATTGACTGATCCGTTTCCAAACCCGAGAACCATTCTGGTTGCTAGTGACAATGCTTCCCTATCCCAAGTGCTAATGTTGTCTGTTTCGAAATAGCAAAACGATGCTTTGATATCAACAAGGAATAAAGATTACGGGAATCCACAGTTGTCGAATGACAAGGATAATAATCAACCTAGTTGTTCGACAACAACTTCAATCGAAGTTATGCCACCCATCACTCTTGAACTAACGATAAAACCGCCAAAGGGAGTAGTACACAAATCGACGTTTAATCCTCGTGCCAGAGAAGCACACCATTATAATATAGTAGAGGACTTGGCCTGATCGCCGTCTGCTATGTTAACAATTGAGGTACTGCAAAATTTCCCCTCCCAGAAGTAGGCTTTATTATCAGCAATAGGTGGGATTGACCCAACGGATTCCAATCTTGTGGCATTTTATCATAAAGGATATGACCCTCAATTACCAGCACAACTCGCTTTCCTCATTCAAGTGAAATCCCTCAACAAAACTGTTCATCGAAAAATTATTGATGAGGGGGCATATACATGTATTATGTCAATGAGCTGCTGGAAACATTTAGGCTCACCACCCTTGTCGCGATCGTCAACAACATTAAAAGCATTTGATGGACGATCATGCACTCCATACGAAATTTTAAGTAACTTTCAAGTTGAATTGGGGGGCAAAACAGTAGAAATTGATGTCGAAGTTGTTGATGAAAACCTCGATTACAACATCCTACTGGGAAGGCCCTAGATTTATGCTATGGCTACAGTTGTGTCAACATACTTTAGAAAGATTGCATTTGCTTTTCAAGGAGGAATTACAATAGTTGATCAACAAACCTTCCTTCCCGACAGTTCACAAGTTACAGGAAGCATTCCAATGATCCATGCAAGCTCTCAATCGCTTCAAAATATTGGAGTAGGCCTCCTAAAAGACCCTGCCTTAATGGGTACTTTTGCCCTATTGCCTCCAAACAATCTGGCGGAAGTGGCCACAGTGGGGACCTGCAATATGATATCTTCTATATCTAAAATATTCGGAAGATTCCTGAATGTTTTGTCAACATGGATCATCGCCATTTTAGAAATATTGTAGCAATCAATATTCTTGGCCTGGGGGGCAAACCCAAATCAATGCTCATCGAGTGTTTGGATAGATAGGTCTAAAAAATATGGCACCTCTTCAGATCCTTGGTCACATGTACATTCTACAGACGAAGGAATCATTCCAGCAATGATGATAGGAGAAGCACCATGGAAAGATTACCACCATCGTTCCCATCTTCCGGATTACCATGAAGATTATTTTAGCGACCATAATCATCCTTCAGTTTTTTATTTTCTACCAAATACTGTAAATACGGTGGATTCTGAGGACAGTTCTTATCTCGTGTCGAACTCATTAAAAAATGAAACAAGGAGTAATGAGGATAGTTCTTTTACTGTGTCAACCTCATTAAAAAATGAAACAACTCCCTTTCCAAGTCGAGTCTTTCAAAGATCTCGAAAGTAAACCTTCATTCCAACCACCTCGTTGAATGCAATGAAGCTTCGGGAGCATGCATCTCGATTTGCGTTATTATGTTGGGGGCATGCAAACTTATCACGAGTAGTGTTACCGCAGGGTTCAAGCTCGTTAAAAAATAAAACCGCCACGAGTATTTTTTATGCAAAGTTCAAGCTCGTTAAAAATTAAACCTAAAACTACAACAAAACCCTGTGATTAGCATCCCTTTTTGCTTCCTTTTTTGCGTCTAGCGACCATTTTTGGTGCTATTTGTGTCTATTTATCAAATATGGTGCAAAACTTGATGCAAAGTTTTCACCGAGTTTTGCACCAAGTCTTACATCAAATTTAGCACCAGGTATTGTAATAGGTTTTGCACCAGATTTTACACCAAGTTTTACACCACGTTTTATGCCATCCTTTGCACCATGTTTTGCATCAAGTTTGGCACCTAATTTTGTTTCACCATCTTTTGCATCCTGTATTACATCCACTTTTTGCGCCTACAATTTCATCAACTTTTGCATTATCTCTTGCATCCTCTTTTACATCATTTTTAAAATCATTTTTTGCATATTTTTTGCATCCCCTTCGTTCCAAGTTTTTCATCGAGCTTTGTGTCTAGTTTTTACATATAATTTTGCATCTACTTTTGTTGCATTGACTTTTACATCTTGTTTTGCATCCATATTTACATCCTCTTTTTCATTTGTTATTGTGTCCACTATTGCATCCATTTTTCGTGTGCCATAATTTGCACCTAGTTTGACACCTCCCTTTGCACCCTTTTTTGTTTCTAAATTTGCGTCCACGATTGCATCCTCATATACATCTAGGTTTTCATCAACTTTTACATCTATTTTTAATCCCTTTTTATATCCACTTTTGTGTCAAGATTTGCATAAGGTTTTGTGTCTTGTATTGCATCTACTTTTGCATAGAATTTTGTTTCATCAACTTTTGCATCATATTTTACATCCATTGTTGCACCCATGTTTACGCCCACTTTTACATCCCTTTTTGCATCCTATTTTTCATCTTCATTTGCTTCTCCTTTTGTATCTATCATTACATCCACTTTTGTTGTGACACAATTTGTGCCATGTTTTGTACTTACTATTATACCCACATTTTTTTCCAATTTTGCATCCATCTTCACATCCTCTTTTGCATAAATCATTGCATCTATTTTTGCATCCAATTTTGTGTTGGGTTTTGCAACTCATTTTTTATCTTCTTTTGCATGTACTTCCATTGCATCCAATTTTGTTTCTCATGTTGCACCCATGTTTGCATCCACTTTTACATCCCTTATAGCATCTTGTCTTGCATCTAAGTTTGCATCTTTTTTTTGTCTATTATTACATCCACTTTCTCATCCACTTTTTTTGTGCTATGATTTGTGCCATGTCTTATGCCTATCGTTGCAACCCACATTTTCTTCCACTATTGCATCCACATTTGTATTCTCTTTTGTGTCCAAGTTTGCATCAATTTTATTTTTATTTTTTATTTTTTATTTTTATTTATTTTTATTTTTTTATTTTTTTTTTTTTATTATTTTTTATTTATTTATTTATTTATTTATTTTTTTTTAATGTTTTTTGCATCCCATTTCGAATCTACTTTTACATCCAGTTTTGATTCATCGAATTTTGCAACTAATTTTGTGTTCAATATTGCACCCATGTTTGGCCCATGTTTAAATCCCTTTTTTCGTCTAATTTTTCCTCCTTTTTGCATTCAAGTTTGTGCCTTTTTTTTTATGTTCATTGTAGTATCCACATTTGTTTCACCACAATTCATGCTAAGTTTTATGCCTACTATTGTGCCCATGTTTTCTTCCACTTTTTCATCCATGTTTGAATCCTATTTTCTGTTCAAGTTTGCATCAACTATTGCATCTATTTTTTCATCCACTTTTGTGTCAATTTTTCTGTCTTGTTCTGCATCTACTTATGTTGTGTCCACTCTTCATCCAAATTTACGTCTATTTTTACCACCATTTTTTTGTTCACTTTTGCATCCCTTTTCCAACATACATCATATTTTTTGCATTGATGATATTTCTTATGCCATTGAAAATTATGAAAAACTAATGACAATGTCAATAATTATAACGATGATGATAATCAAGATGATGACGATGACATGAATTGTGATTGATATGATAATGACAATGATGATAAACACAATGAGAGTTACAATGACAATGATGATGATAATGCTAATGACCTTGGCCATTCTTCCCAATTTTTAAATGTTGTCATGGTCAAAATCATAATAATAATCTTTGGCATCATCTTCCAAGTCATCATCATCTAATCATCATTATCATTATTTTCATCTTGGTCATCATCAAGAGCAATAATGGCATGGATCATGATTATGATGTTCATGATGAAGATGACAACAATTATGATAAAAATTATATTAGTTATGATGATGGGGATAATGACAATTATAATGACGATGATAATGGTAGTAATGATGATGATCATCGATTATCTCTAAAAAATAAAACTGTTATTTTTCTTGCATATATCATGTGTCGTAACAACCCTTTTCGAGCACTTGTAACATTTTTTGGTTTGATGATATTTCTTATGATGCCTATAATTATGAACAATTGATGACAACTTCCATAATGATGATGATGATGAAGACATGAATGGTGATTATGATGATAATGAAATGATTACAATAATAATGACATTGATGGCATTGATGATGGCGATAATGAAGATGATGACCCTCCCTCTAAACTAGGGGGTACTCATAATGAGAAAAAAAGTACTCTCAAGTTGAAATATTCATATAAGAAGGGATCTGCATTGATAAGCATCAATGATGATTTACATCATCATAGCCAACATTGTCAAAATAGTAAGGCCTTGACTAACAAGTTTATCTCTCCATTAAATCAGAGCACAATGTTGGGACGCATAAATTTGGACACCACTGCCTCTCTAGGCACTTACCCCACCAGGTATTTCCTCACATGATCATTTCCTAATCCACTATCATAATATTTGACACCAGGAAATGTCAATCCTCATGACTATTCTTATCTTGGATTAATGTACTTGACTTATGGTGATTAGTCCTAGTCAAAGTCAAATTCTCAAAGAATATTGGTCCCAGATGTTTATCTAATCCACCATTCTCCCTACTAGTGTCTTTACTAGGCTTACGATTGTTAGTCCTAGCCATAGTACATGACACATGGTTAATATGGTGTCTACCCTCATTCCCTCTCAACCAGAGAGGAGACATCCACAAGCATAAGATTTTCTTAAGAATACCCATCATTTTCATAGAGAATAACATCATTAATTTGTTTTCATCACATGATGCCTTTATGATTAAGCATTCATAGATTTGTTGAAAAATATTTTCCGTTTTGTCGTTTCTGATGAAATAAAATCAAAAAGTGAAAGCCAAAATCATTAAAGATACACTATATTGATTTATATAAGTCTAAAATCTAAGGTTGAAGTGAAAATTCATGTAAGTCTTATATCTACGAGTTGTGCCAAACTTATGAAAACCTTATTCCCTAAGTCCTATATTCAAGAAAATGAAAAAGAAAGAAAAATAAGGGCCAATGAATGGTACTCATGTATTCACTCCCTCTTTGGAAAATATGAATATATACACTTCTAGTCACACTTGAGCACATGTTTGTGATGGTTAAATCATGTATTCCTCTTTTCTCCTTGCATTTTCACTTCATCATTTAAGCACCTAATTGAGGATGTATGGAATGTTTGTTGCCTAAGGCTTTCATGTCTACTCTTGGTTTACTTATGTCACACTACTGTCAATTTATGTGATGGAGTGAAATACATAAGTTTGTGGAGTTATTAGAGTGGTGTATTAAGTTAGTCACCACACACACACATGTATTACATCTCATTGATCCACATGTGTGGGTTGGAGACTCATTGCTTGACAACTTTAATGGAGACTACTTTATGGCTTTAATGGTATAGCTTACAAAATATCTTGTTAAACATTGCGATTAATCCTTTCTTTTCCTTGAGACACTTGATAATATTGAAGTCACTACCAATAATCCATGGAGATGGGGAGTATAAATTACTTGTGCTAGAAATAGAATTGAGAAATAGAGGTTTTCCATTTGCGATATTGGAGTCATAGACATTGGAAACATGGTAGTAGTCCTCGATGTCAATTAACTAAAATTGTATTGTCATAATACGAAAAGAGGTAAACATATTGGTAACCTTGATGTCTTGATCATTTCAAATAATAACCATTCCACCCAAGTATCTCTAAGCATAAATCACTACTACTTGGAAATTCCTCCCCCATTTTCTAATTATATGAGGTATAACCTCACTTAATATTTTTGCTTCTTATATCAACATTATTGATGGGTGCTTTGTGTACCAGTTTTCTTTTAGGAGTCTTTGTTTTCCTTTACTATTAAGGCTCCTCATGTTCCATGAGACTATTTTCATCGAGAATTTACATAGAAAGGAAGTATAATGTGACTAAAAAAAAACATGTCTCAAGATTTAGGTGCTTGTACAATTGCACTTCATGACTCCTATATTTCCTTAACCTGGGACCAAATGGTGAACTTGATGGCCTTAAGGGAAATTGACCAAAGAAAATATAAAAAAGAGGTGACTTTTGACTTTATCACATACAATTTAATATACTAAAAAAAATATCCATAAAAATTTCATCAAGCA